>JACEGR010006718.1:0-57622 GCA_014170235.1 Listronotus bonariensis
CTACTTTTGTCAAAGAATTTTTTACCTATTTCTTTATCAGTTTTTGTATTTACAATTGCCTTCCTACTTTTTGCTACTTCTGAGTGTAAGGACAGATACAAGATATTTTTATAATTTACAAGGTTTTCCATTTTAAAATTTAATATGTTTTGTCTTACACTGTATATCCTAAAAGATAAAAGCATTCTGATGAAAGATATGGATTCTACAGAATCTACCCAACAAAACAGTGTTATTATTTATTTTATACGTTAAAAAAATAAAAAAGTTGGGAAGATGTATCTCTATTACGCTTCTAAGAATAATTTAAAATTATTTTTCAGATTTGGATGGTCATATTTCCGAAACTAATTGAGATAGACACATCAAATGTAGTATTTTTAAAGCATTTTAAAATATTTTTTTGGTGGTGATATAATATTCAGGGTATTCCATTTAAAAAAATCATACCTATTGTCGTACCCTGTATATCATATGAGATAATAATCATCGGATTACTGATTAGAATACTACCGAATTAACCAAACAAGTTGACTTTTAGTTTATTTTGTACAATAAAAATAATAATGTTAAGGGGGTGTAAATTTATAATAACATATAATAAGTTTTAGGCTTCCAAAAGCATTTGTAATAATTTATAATATTTTTCCAGTAAAAAGCACCTCATTTTAAGTTAGATTGGTAAGTTTCAGAATTTTGACCAAAAAATTAATTTCTATCCCATAGTGCGATGACCAGCTGCATCAACCGGCATATCATAAAAGAAATATAGCAAAGGCGGCCGCGAAGACAAGCATGCCGCTTTATTTACTTTAAACTTTTTGTTATTTTTTTTTTTCTTATCAAAGAGCACCGAATTTACATTTTTAAACTGTTCCTTCTATAGGTCGCTCCCTATTTGGATCTTAGATTATTAGTTACTCACAAAATTTGCCCCTCGCAAAAACGCCACCAGCCTGTTAACAATCATTCTATTTTGATAACTTACGTCTATTCACATCATTTTACTGTGCCACATTTCACCCCCTAATCAACCCCCAAGACAAGTAAAACAATCACCTCTTTAGGCAAATGAGTTTAAGTCGCGAGTAAGTGAAAACTTTAAAACCCCTTTTATTCCTCTAAATACTCCATTTTACACCTCTTTTCTCGGCGCTCCCCGTCGTCCCAGTTTATAGAGCCTCCGATCCTTCGTCATTTCAATGATGTGCAATTTGTCACATAATATCTCACCCTTATTCAACGGGTTCACCCTTTATGCGTCGGCTTTCGTAGGCGGTGAAAATATGGGTTAAGACGTACAGTGTGGGAGTTGGATAACTGCTGAGGCGAAATCGACTCGCTAAATATGTTTGACTGTTGATGGTCGACTTTAGGAACAGTTTTTTTTTCATTTTATTTTAATAGTTTGTTGATTTCATAGTCTAGGTTCTAGGATCTACAGCAGATCTTCTTTCCTTCGTATCACACTGCTGGAATAAGTCTCTTGAGTTTCTAGGTGAGTCCCAGATCGTTGCTCTTGATATATCCAAAGCTTTTGACCAGGTCTGGCATGCCGCACTTCTTAATAAACTTCCCTCTCACGGTCTTTCAACTAAACTCTGTACTTGGCTCTCTAGTTATCTATCTGATCGTCGTATATCAGTTATTGTCGACCGCCATTCTTCAAGCTTTCACCAATTAAATGCTGGAGTCCCTCAGGGCTCAGTTCTGGCACCAACATTGTTTCTTCTTCACATCAACGACCTTCTCTCGTCCACAACTAATTCCATTCATAGTTTCGCCGACGATAGTACCCTTCACTCCAGTTTTCAGGTTCCTAAACCCATTACTAAACCTGACTTGGAAAACAAACGCAGAGCGATGCAGATATCTCTTTCGCAGGATCTTAATTTAATATTGGATTGGGGCGCTAAAAATCTCGTCCATTTTAATGCATCCAAAACACAATCATGTTCCTTGTCGCGAAAAGAGTCATCAAATACTCATCCTCTACTTATGAGCGGCCAAGTTTTACAGAGCAAAGACACCTTTCATCTTGTGGGCGCCATATTTGAAAGTAACCTTAACTGGCATAAACACATTGTATTTATGGCCACGACAGCTTCAAAAAAGCTTGGATTTCTCTTTCGAGCCAAAAAGTATTTTTCCCCTTCTAATTTATACACTTTATATGTGTCTCAAATCCGACCTCCTTGGAATATTGTTCTAATATCTGGGGCATGGCGTCCCCCACAACCCTAAGCATTCTTGATTCTATCAAAGAAGAGCTATTCGTCTCATTAATGATCCTTCACTTACAGAAAGGCTTTCCTCTCTGCACATCGTCGGGCTGTGGGGGATTTATCGCTTTTTTATAGGTACTTCCATGGCTTCTGCTCTGAAGAATTGTCCAGTATAGTTCCTCCACTTACGGTTCCCAACAGAGAAACTCGTGGTTCCGCGCGTATGTATCCCTATTCGGTCCAACTGGACAGGCCCCGAACTTCCCACTTTGTCCGTTCTTTTATCACTAGAGTTTCTAGGTTGTGGAACCTGCTGCCCGCGGAGGTCTTTCCTTCCCCCAAATTCTTCAAGTATTTAAGTCCCGTGTCAACAAACTTCCTCTTACCTCGCTTAAGACACCCACGGTACGTTAGTAAAAAAAAAATAAAAAAAAATATTAAATTATAAGTACGGATCTGTTCAGAGTTCTTATTCTTAGTATTTTGCGTTGTTGGTGTTATCCTTTTTCGACTTTAATCCTTTCCCTATTTTAATCCAGACTTAAAAGCTCTTTTGTTTCCTTTTAAACCCTTTTCCTGGGGACAACTTTCGACGAAGGTAAGAAGGCTCTTTTCAATATGTTTCAGTTTTCTGATTAGAAAAGTTACTGTACTGAATAACTGCTTAAGTCGAAACTATGTCAAAATAACTTATTATGTTTGCGTATAAAAAAATATTTAAAAATATTTGGTATTATTAATTTTAAGTCTTTGATGAAAGTGGTGTAATTATTGATAACTTTTATAAATTTGATTGAAATCGTCGCATTTTAAGAAGTTACCATAGTGTAGATTTTTTTTTTGAAAATAACATTTTTGCCTGCTTGTAAAAATTTTGGATAGGGTGACGCATCGGGCTTACTTTGTTGTTGCTTCAAAACCGTTTTCTTCTTACTCATTGACAAGAATTTCGCATTGAACGTTTTAAAGTGGCCCGACAAGTATAAAAACCAAATGTTAGGCATTTCAGTATACGACAATAATCAGGGTGTTTAAAATTCAGTACAATTATTTTAAGGAATATTTTTGGGACCAAAATAAAACTTTCTTTCTATAAGCCTAGCAACAGACCTACCTGCCTGGCAACAGACCGACCTGTCTAGCAACGTTAAATCCTCCCCTGTTCGAAAGCTCTTCTCGCAGCCCGAATTGTCCCGTAAATATATCATCAAAACACCTTTACATCACCCAAGTATGCCAGGAATTAGAGCGGGACCAAGAAAACCCAGAGAAAAAGGACACAACTAGAAAGTTTCTTTTAAGAAAAAGCGTCGACAGAGACAGGCGTCGGCGTCTTCCGTGAACGCAAAAGAGACGTCGCCTCATAAAAAAGACCAAAAGACGTTTTAAGTGTTGTACGCTTGCGTCTCTGGCACAATTATTTATCTAAGCTACAACTAAAAATACTACTTTAAAACACAAATTTCCGCAAAATCGCGGTTTGCGGGTCCGGCCCAGTATCTCTGAAGCACGAACCTGGCAAAAAACAATTTAAATCATTGAGTGTAACCTACTACTCGAACAGTATTATTATTTTTTTAATAGGAAGCTAGTAAGAAAAAATACATACACTGACCGTTCGCTCTGGCTTCCACGTTAATTAAAACACATAAATATTTAAAAATAATGTTAAATCCTCCCCTGTTCGAAAGCTCTTCTCGCAGCCCGAATTGTCCCGTAAATATATCATCAAAACACCTTTACATCACCCAAGTATGCCAGGAATTAGAGCGGGACCAAGAAAACCCAGAGAAAAAGGACACAACTAGAAAGTTTCTTTTAAGAAAAGCGTCGACAGAGACAGGCGTCGGCGTCTTCCGTGGACGCAAAAGAGACGTCGCCTCATAAAAAAGACCAAAAGACGTTTTAAGTGGTGTACGCTTGCGTCTCTGGCACAATTATTTATCTAAGCTACAACTAAAAATACTACTTTAAAACACAAATTTCCGCACAATCGCGATTTGCGGGTCCGGCCCAGTATCTCTAAAGTACGAACCTGACAAAAAACAATTTAAATAATTAAGTGTAACCTACCAACGAACAGTTTTTTTATTTTTTTAATAGAGCTAGTAAAAAAAAACATACACTGACCATTCGCTCTGGCTTTCACGTTAATTAAAACACATAAATATTTAAAAATAATATTAAATCCTCCCTGTTCGAAAGCTCTTCTTGCAGCCCGAATTGTCCCGTAAATATATCATCAAAACACCTTTACATCACCCAAGTATGCCAGGAATTAGAGCGGGACCAAGAAAACCCAGAGAAAAAGGACACAACTAGAAAGTTTCTTTTAGGAAAAGCGTCGACAGAGACAGGCGTCGGCGTCTTCCGTGGACGCAAAAAGTGACGTCGCCTCATAAAAAGACCAAAAGACCTTTTAAGTGTTGTACGCTTGCGTCTCTGGCACAATTATTTATCCAAGCTACAACTAAAAATACTACTTTAAAACACAAATTTCCGCAAAATCGCGATTTGCGGGTCCGGCCAGTATCTCTGAAGCACGAACCTGGCAAAAAACAATTTAAATCATTTAGGGTAACCTACTTCTTAAAGAGTTTTCTTTTTTTTTTTTAATAGAGCTAGTAGATAAACACATATACTGACCGTTCGCTCTAGCTTCCACGTTAATTAAAACACATAAATATTGTGACGCGACATTTTGAAATACTACTTGACGTCACTTGGGGCAAATCTACCATATGGAACTATCTTCTTGGGACCATAAGACCGGTGGACCATAAAAACTAACTTCGCATTTTTAGGACCAACTTAACTTATTGAACTAGCTTAATTTTAGTACGGGCATACCCCCACTAGGGGTAGCCCGTACGAGGCTTAACTAAAACTTTAACTTTATACTTGACTTCACTAACTACTTCTTATCTAATCTTTTTCTAATTTCTTTCTCTCTCTTTTAATTTTAAAAATAATGTTAAATCCTCCCCTGTTCGAAAGCTCTTCTTGCAGCCCGAATTGTCCCGTAAATATATCATCAAAACACCTTTACATCACCCAAGTATGCCAGGAATTAGAGCGGGACCAAGAAAACCCAGAGAAAAAGGACACAACTAGAAAGTTTCTTTTAAGAAAAGCGTCGACAGAGACAGGCGTCGGCGTCTTCCGTGAACGCAAAAGAGACGTCGCCTCATAAAAAAGACCAAAAGACGTTTTAAGTGTTGTACGCTTGCGTCTCTGGCACAATTATTTATCTAAGCTACAACTAAAAATACTACTTTAAAACACAAATTTCCGCAAAATCGCGATTTGCGGGTCCGGCTCAGTATCTCTGAAGCACGAACCTGACAAAAAACAATTTAAATCATTGAGTGTAACCTACCACTCGAACAGTATTATTATTTTTTTAATAGAGCTAATAGATAAAAATACATACACTGACCGTTCGCTCTGGCTTCCACGTTAATTAAAACACATAAATATTTAAAAATAATGTTAAATCCTCCCCTGTTCGAAAGCTCTTCTCGCAGCCCGAATTGTCCCGTAAATATATCATCAAAACACCTTTACATCACCCAAGTATGCCAGGAATTAGAGCGGGACCAAGAAAACCCAGAGAAAAAGGACACAACTAGAAAGTTTCTTTTAAGAAAAGCGTCGACAGAGACAGGCGTCGGCGTCTTCCGTGGACGCAAAAGAGACGTCGCCTCATAAAAAGACCAAAAGACGTTTTAAGTGTTGTACGCTTGCGTCTCTGGCACAATTATTTATCTAAGCTACAACTAAAAATACTACTTTAAAACACAAATTTCCGCAAAATCGCGATTTGCGGGTCCGGCCCAGTATCTCTGAAGTACGAACCTGACAAAAACAATTTAAATCATTAAGTGTAACCTACCACTCGAACAGTTTTTTATTTTTTTAATAGAGCTAGTAGAAAAACACATACACTGACCGTTCGCTCTGGCTTCCACGTTAATTAAAACACATAAATATTTAAAAATAATGTTAAATCCTCCCTGTTCGAAAGCTCTTCTTGCAGCCCGAATTGTCCCGTAAATATATCATCAAAACACCTTTACATCACCCAAGTATGCCAGGAATTAGAGCGGGACCAAGAAAACCCAGAGAAAAAAGGACACAACTAGAAAGTTTCTTTTAAGAAAAGCGTCGACAGAGACAGGCGTCGGCGTCTTCCGTGGACGCAAAAGAGACGTCGCCTCATAAAAAGACCAAAAGACCTTTTAAGTGTTGTACGCTTGCGTCTCTGGCACAATTATTTATCCAAGCTACAACTAAAAATACTACTTTAAAACACAAATTTCCGCAAAATCGCGATTTGCGGGTCCGGCCCAGTATCTCTGAAGCACGAACCTGGCAAAAAACAATTTAAATCATTTAGGGTAACCTACTTCTTAAAGAGTTTTCTTTTTTTTTTTAATAGAGCTAGTAGATAAACACATATACTGACCGTTCGCTCTAGCTTCCACGTTAATTAAAAACACATAAATATTGTGACGCGACATTTTGAAATACTACTTGACGTCACTTGGGGCAAATCTACCATATGGAACTATCTTCTTGGGACCATAAGACCGGTGGACCATAAAAACTAACTTCGCATTTTTAGGACCAACTTAACTTATTGAACTAGCTTAATTTTAGTACGGGCATACCCCCACTAGGGGTAGCCCGTACGAGCTTAACTAAAACTTTAACTTTATACTTGACTTCACTAACTACTTCTTATCTAATCTTTTTCTAATTTCTTTCTCTCTCTTTTAATTTTAAAAATAATGTTAAATCCTCCCCTGTTCGAAAGCTCTTCTTGCAGCCCGAATTGTCCCGTAAATATATCATCAAAACACCTTTACATCACCCAAGTATGCCAGGAATTAGAGCGGGACCAAGAAAACCCAGAGAAAAAGGACACAACTAGAAAGTTTCTTTTAAGAAAAGCGTCGACAGAGACAGGCGTCGGCGTCTTCCGTGAACGCAAAAGAGACGTCGCCTCATAAAAAGACCAAAAGACGTTTTAAGTGTTGTACGCTTGCGTCTCTGGCGTCGGTAAACCTCTAAGAAACGACGATGGTCTGAGGGCAAAATCCGCCGTCTTTCCTGGTTGGTGGCAGCGGCGGCGGTGGCGGTCTACCTCAACACGCCCCGCCCATTTGCCACCCTCGGCCACCCACAACAACCCCGAACTACTTTTATACTCTTTCTTAATGCAGAATACATTCGCGACTGAAAGAAACGCGGCTCGTCGTCTTTCGACACGTTTTTTCTCCGACGGCAAAATTTTGCCTTCTTGCTGATGTGCTTGTCAGTTTTTGTCGGTCATTAAAAGGTGGTTGTTGTGGTAATTTTGTGTTACGAGGGGTGTTTCAATAGTAGGTATCATGAGGTGATATATGCTTTAAGGGTGTAATACAGGGTGGATACCGTTCTTTTGTTTACAAACCCTTAGACCAAAAATCCGAATAGCACCCATCTGAGCCACGGGATAAAAACTATTTTATTATAAATATAGTATTTAAGCAAGGGTAGGTCAGCTACAGGGTTGCCTTAAAATATATCAAAAGCCATATTTAATTAAAAAAATAACCTTAAAACTTTGACATCCTGTATAATGTAATTGTTTTATTTTATTTACTTACATAACAAACCAATATATCGCTAAATAAATATTTTCTTTCCAATTTTATAAATTAAGCCATGGGGAATTATTATTTTATTTTTTAAATTAAGGTAAACTTAAGTACATTATACAGGGTATTGTAAATATTTTGAGGTTATTTTTAATTTAAATATAGTTTTGACCATTATTTTTTTAGGCAACCGTGTTGTTTAAATACTATACAGGTTCAGTTAAATAATATAACATATAGGCAATGTGAGAGGAAAAAGACAAGCTCAAGATGTTTAAAATTGTACGAATAAGTCACTGGTACAATTCTAACATCTAGAAGGCGATGTTTCTCTTATAAAAAAGGTGTTCTATTAATTGTTAAACTGTGTCATCTAAAACCGGTCCCACCTTGTATTTTTCTTTAATTCTTTTTTATTTTTTAATGTAATTACTAAGTAAACCATATGATAGTTCAGGAGCGCAAAGGATTTTCTAACTTTTTATCTAAATATCGACACATGGTACTCACACCAAACATATTAATTTGCAATTTGCGAAAACAAAATGTTGTCTTTTCGCTAGTTTTGGTTAGCCCCTACCACCCCCACCCTTTAGAAAAATTCTAAGTTTAAAAAGCGGATTCTCTGTGTGTTTTTTTGTGAATTTGATCAATTTTTATTGTCAAATCAAAATTTTGCATCAAATCATTGCCTTTTTTGAGTATTTAAAAGCATCTGAAAATCTTGCTCAAAAAATTTTTATTAAAAAAAATCAATTAGCTTTAGTTTTTTTAAAAAATGTACATAATTTTTGATTCAATTTACGAAGAACAAATACAAATAAAGGATTTGCTTTTAAAACTCGTTAATAATTTTTTGGATATCATGCCACCTAACCTTACATTTTGATATTTTAATTTAATTTTTAATAATTATTGCTCCAAGCGCCGCCTATGGGCCGATTGTCATTAATAATTTTAAGGTTACTTAATTGGCAGAGGTGATTTTTAAAAAAGGTTTTTAAATAATTTTCAAAGTACACTCTTTCTACATTGTTGGCATATATTCTTATTATATTTATTTTGATTTTATCATAATATAGATCAAATTTGATAATTTTGCAAACTATTTTAAAGAAAAACCAATAAAAACATACTAGATTTTAATAATGATTTCTATGCGTTTTCTATATGAACTTTATTTTATAAATTTAATTATTAAAACCTTGTATTAAATTTTAAATATATTTTGTGACATCAGGATATTGTAAAAAAATCAGTAATAAATTATAAACCTTTATTTAAAACTGGCAAAGCAATGAAAAATACTATAACTAGTTCTCAAACCGTATTTGACAGATTAAATAACTAAAACAAAAAGTAGAAATATGTATCAATTTGTTTAAAATAAAAATTATTTTTTATTATATTTAATTCTTTTTTCGTGGTAAAATTAACAGGTTTTTATAAAGAAAAAAATATAGCCTATATATTACTGTAAACATACTTATTAGGTAATTTTGCAAAAACAAAGTTTCTATAAAACGCTTTTATTAAATAATAAAAAAATGTGTATCATATTTTAAAGAATTTATACTTTTTGAATCGAAAAATTTTGTTTGGGTATAAAATTTTTTCTCTTTATATATTTTTTACCTGCACTTATGCAATTTTGTTTTGAATAGGGCGGCCATATTTTAATTGCAGCCGCCCAACCATTTGGGTAATTTTTAAGCAACTAACCTTTATTTTGACAGAAGTGATCATTAACATAACCTAAAAGAGCGTCGGTTGAAGTATATTTAGAAATAAAAATTGAAAAAATCATTTGACCACTCATATTCTGTTTGATTATTTTCGAAAATATTAAGTATTTATATGTAGATGACATTTTAGAGAGTTGGTAAAAGTTTCCTGTCAAAACTAATTGCAAAAAAATATAAACTTCAAAAATAATATGCAAGAAAAATTGTATTAGCAACAATTTCACAACGGAAAATATTCATCCTTGTAAAACATCTTAATAAATTAAAAACGGTATTACATATATCCGGACTAATACAGGGTGTCCAAAAATTTAGTTTGCATATTTTAAGGGATAATTCTTTACAAAAATATGTGAAAAAAGAAGTTTATTTAAACATAGGTATGTCATATTTTTTAAAATTGTGACATATTGATGCTATAATTTTATTTTACTTTTATGCTAGTACTTATGTACTACCGAGTGTCTTTACTTTTTAACGATATATTACATTGTTACTATTTTATACCGGGTGTTGCTCCATCGAGGCGGGACATAGGGAATCCTATGTAAATTTTGAAGTGGTCCAATATTGGCTCCCTAATTATTTTAGAAGAAAATATAATTAGGATTTTTTAAAGAGCACGAAAAGTTGTACCCAGTGTACAAATTTCAGCTCTTCTTAGTCCGCCAGCTAAGAGATAAATGCTAAAATAAGTTACGAATCTCCTATCTTCTTACCCGCCTTGTATTATTAGAAGTTTATAATAAAATACTAGAAAAATTATTTAACCTCTTACTCTCAAGTTGTCAGATCAATGTCACATCATTCTTAAATAATGAACTACTTAAATCAAGAAAAAATCACTATTATAAAATGGTTTTACCAGGGAAATAGTTATCGAAGAGTAGCGGACATGTTTGCAGCCTATTTTCCCAATAGGCCAATACCAAGTAAATCGACAATACAAAAATTTGAAACTACAGGCACAGTAATCAATAATTGCAAATGTGAAGAAAATCGACGTGATCTTTCGCCAAACGATTTTTTTCTATGGGGACATTTAAAAACTAAGCTACCAATAAAAAATATGAAAATTTAGTCCAGCTAAAGAATGCTATTTCCGCTGAATGTGCCAGAATATGGATGTACCAACTAGCCAACGTAAGAAATGAGTTTTATAATCGTTTGGGTTATTGTCTGGCAGTTAATGGAGGAATATTTGAGCATTTGATTAAATCCTGATATTTTCGTCATAAATTGATTTCTAAATGTAGAAAAATTTGTTTTATTGTCTTGCGTAACTGTGAGTGCATGTGTTGGAATTAGCTGTAAACTAAAATGAAATGCGAGGATTCTTTTGAAATTCCCGTATAAAATTGTTCAGTTTGGGCAATGACATTATAAATTAATGATCTAAATTGTCACTAATAAATCGATATGGTGTTTTTATTGTTGATTTCTAGAGTACAGGGTGCATAATGAGATACTACGTTGCAGAAGTATTAAGCAGTTTACTCTTTACTGGTTGGTTGAAAAATGCTCAAATTTTCATTTTGGGTGGAACTTACTGTGTTCTTCAATAAATCCTAATAGCATTTTTTCTAAAATAATTAGGGGAGCCAATATTTGACTACTTCAAAATTTACATGGGATTCCCCATGTCCCGCTCGACGGAGCAACACCTGGTATATTAAAATTTATTACCAACGATAATAAATTAACAATGATTAAGCCAATCTACACCGTTTTAAAAGTTTCAAAGACAAAAATCACTCAATAAATTCGGTAAACAATTCATTTTGTCGGACTGAGAACAGGGGTCGCGAAGATGAATCATAAATCAGCTGATTCTCGCCCCCGTTCCGTACAGTTAACTGGACCAAAACGTGCAAAGACTGTCAAATGTTGTGTAGTTCACCCCTCTTTTATATACTCCCTTACAAAGACAAGGACACCTAATCGTTTTGGGCTTTATCAAGTGTGTTTTACACCTGTCGATGTTTCAGAGGTTGATTTTTTCATACACTTCATACGATATTTTTGTTTTTAACTGTATGAAGAGTCAGAGGAAAGAACAATGATTGTCCATGAAAGATTTTAGGATTAAAGGCAATTATTTTTGTGTTTAAAAATCATAATACAGGGTGGTCGTCCATATTTTGACCAATTTTGATTCTAATAATTTCAGAATAAATAACGGTATGGGTAGCTACAAAGGGGCATTTCGAGAATTTACTACAGCGCGGCAGATGAATATACTTATACAAGGTTAAGTACCTCCACCAAAATGAGCCACGTATACAGGGCCGGCCGTAAAAACAAAAATATATCCATCAGAAATTGTGGAGCGCGTCAGATTAAGATTGAGTAAGTTAATTACATGCTAAACAGTGTATATTTCACTAATCGGACCATTTGAGAGTGACGTAAAGAAAGCGATAAAAAGTTGTATTAAAAAGGCTTTTTGACATTTTTCCAGCGTGGCTATTTTTTTATTTTAAAGAAAATTCCTGCTGCTCGCGGAGGTCTTTCCGTTCCCCCAAATCTTTAAGTATTTAAGTCCCGTGTCCACAAACTCCCTCTTACCTCGCTCAAGACACCCACGGTACATTAGTATTTAGGCTTTTAGCCTTCGAGGATTGTCCAAAGATAAAAAGAAAGCTATTTTTAAAAATAAAGGACTTATTGACCTCTAAAAATTGACGGACGGAAATCACTGGCGTAGATTGGGGGAGTAAAGGTGGTAATTACCTCCCCAGGACTCCAGAAATGCTTGCGTGAAGTCCTTTTTTCTTTTTGAGGTTACATACCCAAAATATAAACTTTTGTAAGGTAACTAATAAGTCAACCTGATATCAACAGCACTTTTGGGCCGTTTTATTTCTTATAGACTTTTTTTTGGTTGGATAACGGACAAGGTCTATTACCCTCCCCCCCCCAACCACAGAAAATTAAATTATCTACGCCAGTAACGGGACTTAAAAGTATTATTTTACCAATGAAAATTTGTGAATATTGCAGTGGCGGCTGGTGATGGCCAATTTGGTGGGCACACCTGCACCCTTGTTAAATATACCAATTTTTTTATTGTTGATTATTACAGTCTATAAAATTACTTTAAACCGATATTTCTTTTACTGTTTGACATATTATTACTAAAAATGGATTAATTATCTATAATAAGAGACCTAGATAGAATTTTAAACATTGGTTTTTACCAATGGTGTGGGTGTGCCTCAGAGTTTCTTTATGAGAAGGGGTTTAGACATAAGCAAGACCGGTGAAAGCTTTTGTCAGGGACGTGAGGGTGTGAGAATTACGATTTTGGTTGGTAGTTCTGTTCAAAGTTGGTAGCATTATCAGCTGATGACAGAGTCGTGCCTTGTCGAAGCTTTGTTTGGTAAAAACTGTGAAAATTTGCCATTTTCATTTTGGTTGTATATTTTGCAAGGATTTCTAGTTGTTAATGTTTTTGGTTAGTTTAGAGACTTCACATATTATAGGTTCGGACTCGTTTTATTTTAGAGATTTTGATAGTGTTTAGTGGAATAGTTTTCAGTCATTCGTGTTTTTATATACATATGATACAGATGAGTGTCCGCTAATTAATGGTACACAGAAAAACCACAGATTTCTTATACGAAAATACCCATTTAGGATTTAAACAAACATACCTATATCCAAAAGTTAATGATAAGAAAGATACGGTGTTAAAGGTATATAAATATTTTTATTCATGCATTTCGATAATTTCTGATATGTTTTAAACATTTTAATAAAACTCGGTATCCAGGAGTTTTTAGATATCAGCTATTTATATCTGAGCAGTTGTAATTATAGCTAATACGATGTTATTGAAGGTACATACTTTCAGGTGCACTGAACAACTAAAACGTGGGATACCTTAAAAACGGTTGTCAAGACCGATTCTTACTAAGTATACCTTTTTTGTGCAGAAAGCATAGAGTTAGCTTAGCTTACTAGTTTACATACATACAGAGTAGTAACAAAAAATTGGGTAGTTTTAGAAAATTATAAATAGTGTACCCATCGCCCTCTAGTCTACACACAAAAATTAATATTCGATCTGAAAAGCTAATGTTTAAAAACCCCTAGATACCGTTTTATTAAGATATTTAAAAAGGGAGGAACAATTATCGAAATAAATTTACTTTTTCTTTTTACTATGACACCCCCGTATCTTCCTTATTATAAACTTTTGGATATTAGGTATGTTTGGTTAAATCTTAATATTTTGGCATAAGGAATCTGTGGTATTTCTGTGTACCATTCATTAGCGGACACCCTGTATACAAAGTTTTTAAAATGGTTTTTGACTTACGGAACCATGGAAAATGTTTTGCTCTGCCAGGTACCTTATCGTCCTGTCGTCGCTTTGATAATTTTTAATTTTCAATATTTAAACCACATTTATGTTTTTGTTTTAAGTTATGCCTATTAAAATAATCCAATAAATTTTGTTTACAACATACAGTTCTTTTTTGTTTTCTCCTTAATTCTACGCCACTGAACTGCCTAAAATCAAACATGGCCGAAAATGGCCCGACTTGACGTCACAGCCGCGCTAGCCAATATGGCGAATGTCGTGACCTTCTCATCAATCGACTTTGGGTGTGCTCTATTAAACTGGCCAGTCGCTACTGGAATATTGTATAGCTTTGTTGCCGGTTTTTTTTTTTATTGTTAATTTGTATGTTGCAAGGTACATTTATTTTTTACCATAGACGCTAAAATCCGGGTCTATATCTCATGTTAAAAATCTATAGCTTTTACTGACTACTTGTCATCAACAAATTGGCTTTAAGTTTTAATTTTAAATAAAGTTTAAATTCACTAAGAGACATATGAAAAACACGTTTTTTGTCAAGCAGTGTATATTTGCTCATACCCCACGTTCTAAAGAAGGAGGGTGAGTTCTCGATCTAAGGGAGCGGGGTGCTATAAAAAAACTAATTACGTAATAGAAGAACATTTTGCAACACTTGTCTTAGACGTCGACGGCGGCATGTGTTTGATGTGATTAATGTAAGAATTTTTGGATAATAACATGTTGGGAAATTTAATAAAGTTTCAAGGGATAATGTGTGTGAAATAGGCGCTAAGTGAATTTTGGTGATATTGTTGGCAATACAAAAAAGTGTTTTAGCAGAGAAAATTCTTTTAAAAAACGTAAAAAAGTAAATATACAGGATGTTAAAAAAACATTTAATAAACCTACGCCCCGAGCCTCTGAATGTCTTAACTTTTGAAATACAAAATGTATATTTTTTAAATACTATTTGTAATACAACTCTAAATATTGCACAGCAATTTTTTTGTGTTTAAATTACACAGGGTGTTACAAAATGTTATTAAAAAATTAAGGATATAGTCTACTAATTAAAAATATGATAAAAAAGTGTATACCGGGTGTTGCTCCGTCGAGCGGGACATAGGGAATCCCATGTAAATTTTGAGGTAGTCAAATATTGTCTCCCTAATTATTTTAGAAAAAATGCTATTAGGACTTATTGAAGAGCACAGTAAGTTCCACCCAAAATAAAAATTTGAGCATTTTTCAACCAACCAGTAAAGAGTAAACTGCTTAATACTTCTGCAACGTAGTATCTCATTATGCACCCTGCACTCTAGAAATCAACAATAAAAACACCATATCGATTTATTAGTGACAATTTAGATCATTAATTTATAATGTCATTGCCAAAACTGAACAATTTTATACGGGAATTTCAAAAGAATCCTCGCATTTCATTTTAGTTTACAGCTAATTCCAACACATGCACTCACTGTTACGCAAGACAATAAAACAAATTTTTCTACATTTAGAAATCAATTTATGACGAAAATATTAGGATTTAATCAAATGCTCAAATATTCCTCCATTAAATGCCAGACAATAACCAAAATGATTATAAAACTCATTTCTTACGTTGGCTAGTTGGTACATTGATATTCTGGCACATTCAGCGGAAATAACATTCCTTAGCTGGACTAAATTTTCATTTTTTATTGGTAGCTAGTTTTTAAAATGTCCCCATAGAAAAAAATCGTTTGGCGAAAGATCACGTCGATTTTTCACATTTGCGATATTGATTACTGTGCCTGAGTTTGATAAAATCTCCAGTATTTAATCCCGGTCAACAAACCCTCTACCTGCTTGACACCCACGGTAGTTAGTTTAGGCTTTAAGCCGTGGTTTGTCCAAAGATATAAAAAAATAGTATGTTCTCCTCTTTCTGGAAAAACGAGGTAAATATTAAAAACAGTATAATATACTTAAGACAAAGAAGTTTCTGTTAATTATCAAACTGTGAGTGGCTACATTAACAATCAAAAATACAACATTAAAAAGCTAAAATTAAAAAAAAAACATGTGGGGAAGGTAAAAACAATATTCAACAGGTTACCTTTAACCTCGTACTATACTTATACATACCTATAAGTCGATTTTTAAGGGTATTATTTATTTGATGACAATCTGTATTTAAAATATTCAAAGTAGTAAAAATATCCCTTTTATAGAGAACTAAATTTTACACTTAAAATACTCAATAAAATATTTTTTTGTTACATTACTCTTAATACCATAACTACTTTTCTATTCTCTTTTGTAAATTATTAATAACCATAATTATTTTTAATTCCAGCCCGCCGAAAAAGAACAAAACCATAATCAACTCTCCTCCAGACTGTCGAACGCGCGTCCACAGAAAAACCAGCCCAGAAAATTGACTTTTAATCCCCGAAACAGATAATCATCAAGCTTAACAAGCTACGAAGTAGCAACACGTAGAGAGTGAAACAATCGCAGTCACCCGGCCTAATTAAAAACAATCAGCGGAAGCTAAAGAGAGATAGCAACACATTATTAGAAAAACAACCGGCGAGAAAGAACGCAAAGGATGGAAAATCGCGCGCACTTTTCCAACGGCTGCGGTCCACGGTAACTACCACAGCAACGCGTGATTTTTCATCACATTTGCCCGTGTCTCCACGTTCGGCCAGTCATCATCTCTCCTATGAAAAATCCCCGAAGTTTTTCCGCGACAAACCGCGCGCTTATCCATCGCAATAGGCCACGATTTCAAATGTTTAAAAACGAAAACGGATTTTCATCGCAATAGGCCGCGATTTCAAATGTTAAAACAAAAGAATTGACATTAAACATGCACCTAGCGAGTGAAGTTAGCTCAACCACAGGCCACTACGACCGCAACTATGGCAACTTAACCGCTGAAATGCTAGCGGAAAGAACAATTGACGGATTGTTGGCGGAACATCCTGGTGAATTAGTGAGAACTGGAAGTCCTCATGTTGTTTGTACGGTGTTACCTCCTCACTGGAGGTCGAATAAAACTTTGCCGGTGGCTTTTAAGGTGGTGGCGCTGGGTGAGGTGGGTGATGGAACTGTGGTGTCGGTGAGGGCGGGCAACGACGAGAACTACTGTGCGGAATTGCGGAACGCGACGGCTGTCATGAAGAACCAAGTTGCCAAGTTTAACGATCTTAGATTTGTGGGACGCAGTGGGAGAGGTAAGGGTAAGACATTTTATTAAAAATCTTTTTATGTTTTTATGTAGAAGGAAAATTCTTGATTAATTGGACGATATTTGATGGTTGTTGTGGAAATATTGGTCTGATGAAACATTTTTTTAAAGAATTTTTCTTTTATGTAAGTATATTTATACTTTTCAAAAGAATTATCGCATATGATCAATTTCTGTCCGTAAGCTTAAAATAAAAATGGTAATTTTCTAGAAACCTGCGGCAACTCCAATTTTGACGAAATTTGGTATACAGGGGTTTTTTGGGGCGCTGATCACGAATCTGAAAGATTTTTGGCGGAAACGTTTCGTTCTTGAGATACTCACCATCAGACTTGAAATTTAAACTAATCCTATTTTTACAATATTCCCCCTTCTTTTTGCACACAATTCTTGATTTAAAGCTAAAGTGGCACACAATATTTGATTTTCACCTTTTAAAACCCCGTTTTTACGTATTTTACATTATTTTTGCATTAAATTGCATAGCTATACTTTGACTTATTTTAATCCCAGTGTGCCATGAAGCCCTATGTGTATGTATGGTTGCCGCATTATCAAAGAAAAGCAACGCAATTTAATGCAAAATTATGTAAAAAACGTAGAAAAACAGGGTTTTAAAAAGGTGAAAATCAAATATTGTGTGACACTTTAGCTTTAAATCAAGAATTGTGTGCAAAAAGAAGGGGAATATAGTGAAAATAAGCTTAGTTCAAATTTGAACTTTGATGATGAATATCTCGAGAACGAAACTTTATAATAAGCGAAGGAAAGGTCAAGGTATAACTATATCATAACCGTTGTTATTTATTGTTATGTACATCATACAGGAGTGATAAAAAATGTTTAAAGAAAATGAATACTTTTTAATCGCCCTGTGTAATGTGCTGTTAAAAGGAGGAATCTCATTTGTGAATAAATTATACCGTTACTCATTTCTAATATTTTAATATCACAAATTTGACAACTCCCTTGCAACAGCACATTATACAGGGCGTTTAAAAATTAATCCAGCATATGCGATAATTCCTTTGAGGGTGTACTTGCAAATTTAGGCAATATGGCATATTAAAAAAAATCTTACTACGATAATTATAAGTATTTTACTGCTTGTTAAGAATACTTTTTCGTAAAATATATGTATTTTGTTAACATAAGGTCAGCCGTATACATCCGATCCGATTTTTGGATTGAACGGCACGTCAAATAAGATATCAAAAATCAGTCAACTTCAGATAATCTGTCAGAGTGGCCGATTAAAAGTTGGATGTGTGCTGCTGGCCTATTATTATTATATTTCACCGTTATTTTTGTTGACAATTTTTAAAAAATAATAAATTTATTTTGAACTATACAGGGTGTCCAGTGAGCTGTACTGATAAACTTTAAGGGGTAAAGCTCCCATAAAAAATAAGGAAAACACTTCCTAAAAATATATATCCTAAACTTGTTACTTTTCTAGCTACAGGGTGGTTAAATTTTTATTAAATTATAATTTCTTCTGATATCTTTTATACTAATTAAAATATTTCGAAACAAAGAAAATTTTCTTCAGTGTCGTCCGTGAGGAATCTAGGTAAAATATTTTTACGAAAAAAATATTACCCACTGTATTTTCCTTAATTTAATATATTTTTCTGAATTCCCGATTACTTTGAAAAAATTTGATCTCCTGACGTCTTTTTATTTGATGTATGGTTTTCGTTTAAATAAATACCAAACATTTCTCGGCATTATAATAGTCGTTATTACCTAATGATAAGTTAATCAATATAAAATTAAAGAATAGCAATTATTTATTATTTCTATATTTTTAAGAATATTAAAGGTCCTCCCGCTGGACAATGAAACTTGTCTAATAAGGTGGACGCTGGTTTCTATGCTATTCACCACGACTCGATACAGCCTCTATGAGTTCCTGTAAGGCAGGCAGAAACCGGTCTGGGGAGAGAGTCATGGTGGATAGCATTGAAAAGCAGGATGTTTTCTTTTGACTTTCTTTAAAGGGGTAAAATACTTTGTATAATACACCAAGACAGTAGGGAATTTTCCTTTGCTTTAACATACTACCCCGCTACAATTGATGCTCGTATTTACTGATGCAGTTTCAGTAGGGCATCAACGGCAGGATTTAATATCCTACCGCTGGACAATGAAACTTGTCTAATAAGTGGACGCTGGTTTTCTGTGCTATTCACCACGACTCGATACAGCCTCACTGATGAGTTCCTGCTGTATTACATGAAACTACATAAAGCCATAAAATTCCTAATGACTATGTAGCTTAAAAAAAAGTTTATCTACTTTGGCCGCTTCTGTATAAACTGAACAAAAATATATTTAAATGTATCCAACTAAGAGAGTGTCGGCTTTATCTGGGCAATTATTTATCTTTCAAGAAGCAACAAACGATTGTCAATAAATATTCAAAACAATACCTGGCTCATGATGGACCATATTTAAATTACACCTTTGTGATCTCAGAGATTCTAAGAGAAATAAAGGTAAAATTGGGATGGTGCAAAATTAAATAAACCAATGGTTGGACAGATTTTAAGATATAGCTGGCCATCTACTTGAACCTAACTTATATTGTTCTTCGATACCCCCAAAAATAACCACACATTTTTATCATTGTTTATGTTTTGAAAAACCCAAAACCAACACTTATTTGGAAGATACTATTATAACTTAATATGTAGATAGAAGTTTTTACTTCTAAAGCCTAGTTCATAAGCTTGCGAAATGCGATTTGCGAATCGTGTTCTAACTGGTAATTTGTAACGAAACATTCGAAAGTCGTTAGAAATTGACTGAGTATCAAACAAGTTTCTGAATAAAGTGAGACTAACTTGTATTGGATCAGTAGACATTACTGCGAAGCGGTTTTAACGGTATCATGGCGGCGTGGTGGCTAAAACCCAAGGCAGATAAAGTCCACTTTTGTCGATTTCGAAAAAAGAAAGAAAACCGACCTGACGCCCAAATCTAAGTCGATCTCCATATAGATGCGACCGGCCGCTGACGTGTTATGACGTCGTCCGGCCGTATTCGGTGCCGAAGTGTTTGTGTATTAGTAAGACAACCGTTTACAACAGTTTTAGTATCATTAAGTTGTAAGAATTCTTTTAATTCGTCGGAGCAGAAGCCGTAAAAGTATCTATAGAAGAGCGATAGATCTCTCACAGCTCGACGATGGGCAAGAGAAGGAAGTCTTTGAGTAAGTGAAGGATCATTAATAAGACGAACAGCCCTTCTCTTGAATGGCATCAAGCATGCTGAGGGTTGTAGGGAATGCCATTCCCCAGACATGAGAACAATATTCCAGAGAGGGTCGAATTTGGGACACATACAAAGTGTATAAATTGGAAGGAGAAAAATACTTTTTGGCTCGGAAAAGAAATCCAAGCTTTTTTGAAGCCGCGGTGGCTATAGATACAATGTGTTTATGCCAGTTAAGGTTATTCTCAAATGTGACGCCCACAAGGTTAAATGTGTCCCCGCTCTGCAAAACCTGGCCACTCATAAGCAACGGAGTGAGTGCTTGATGATTTTTTCGCGACAAGGAATCATGATTGTGTTTTTGGATGCATTAAATTGAACGAGATTTTTGACGCCCCAATCCAATATCAAATTGAGATCCTGTGAAAGAGATATCTTCACTCGCCCTGCGTTTGCTTTCCAAGTCGGGTTGAGAGATTGGTTTGGGAACCTGAAAAGTGGAGTGAAGGGTACTATCGTCAGCATAACTATGAATGGGATTGGTTGTGGAAGAAAGAAGATCGTTGATGTGAAGAAGAAACAAAGTTGGTGCTAGTACTGAACCCTGAGGCACTCCAGCATTAATTTCGTGAAAGCTTGAAGAGTGGCCATCAACAATGACTGATATACGTCGATTAGAAAGATAACTGGAGAGCCAAGAGCAGAGTTTAGTTGGAAGACCGTAGGAGGAAGTTTATTAAAGTGCGTCATGCCAGACTTGGTCGAAAGCTTTAGATATATCAAGAGCAACGATCTGGGACTCACCTAGAAACTCAAGAGACTTGTTCCAGTTGTGTGAAACGAAGGAAAGAAGATCTGCTGTAGATCTCTTGTGACGAAATCCGTATTGCCTGTCATGTAAAATTTTATGTTTCTCTAAATACCTAAGAATTTGCGAGTTAATGGATTTCTCCATTACTTTACAAAGCATTGAGAGGAGTGAAATGGGTCTATAGTTGGATGGAAGAGATTTAGATCCTTTCTTGGGAATAGGCTGGACACGTGCAGCTCTCCAGCTGTCTGGAAAAATACCCGTGCCATAAGAAATTCGAAAGAGCCTGGTTAAAATAGGTGCAAGTTCAGGAGAAGCTAAGTGATGTAGAAATAAGAAATGACGTGGCCATAGTAAAAATAGTGCAGTCTAAAAATAAAGTTAAAAGAAACTTTGTAGTAACCAACGATGAAGGCTCAGTTCCTTATGTCAGATTTCTACAGGAATATATTAAGCTGAGACCAAGGAATGCTCTAGATGAGCGCTTATTGTATCGTTACTGAAAGAGGTAAATGTGTTAATCAAGTAATCAGAGCAATACTATTTCAAATGTACCTAAAGAAATTGCGAAGTTTTTGAAGCTTAGCGGCTGACATCAGTAGATATCGCCTCGGCCCCATTCTTTTGGAAGATCGTCAGCTACGTTCCTTGCCAGTAAGCTTCGGATGTCGATATTTTGGACTTAAAAGGCATGGAGGGTTGGAAGTCTTCTTCTGTTGCGGAGGGATATATTGTAGAATCCTATAGTAATAAGGTGGAAATTTCAAAGAGATTTTACGAAATTCTACCAATATTTCCTCTAATGAAGTAACAGTGAAAAGAGTATAGCGAATTTATTAGCGTAGTTAAAGGTGACAACGTTACCCCAACAACAAATTTTAAAAACTGTTAATTCAAAAAGTTATTATTCCTCCAACTGCTTCTGCTAATTGCTCAAATTACTGTCGTAGCACCCAATGTCATTTACTGGCCTAGTTTTTAAAATATGTTGTCAATATAGAGTAGTTTCTTTTCATAAATAAATCCCATGTTGCGCAATACTTTCTTTTTTTTTTACTCTTACTTTTTTTGTCCAGGCGCATGAAATATTACTTTGTAGCTAGCAGCAGCTTAGCAACCAGGTAACGAAGGTTTTCTTTCGTTATAAACTTAACCTCAAAAAAGTATTTTTAATTAAAAACGTAATAGATATAAGACGTCATTGTGGGGTTTCACCGGTAAACGGGATGGATAAACGTTTGTGGAAGACTTACGTAAACACAAGCTTACCACAAAAGAGTGACCGACACACGATTACCGCTGAATACAATTAAGAGTTGTCCTATTTTGAATTTTAATCGGAAATTAGTTAGCTGTATGTTGACGAATAAATTTACATCAAATGAGGGTTAAAAATAAAGCAAACTGGGGACAATATATTAAGGTTGCTAACAGCGAAAGCCGTAAACTATCAAACTTGTTGTCAAATACGAGAGATTTGATGGCACAAACACTGAAGATGGTCAATTAAGTTTTGTCACACTTCCGTTTACTTGCTACTACTTTTTTACCAGTTTAAGGCACTTCCGCACATTGCATTTTTCTCATTTTTTAAAGAAGTTGTTTTAAGTAGGCCCCTTGCAAACAAATGCTTGGAGACGTTAATACCTGTTACCGTATCTGCAACATAATTAATTATCATTATAAAAATAGTATTTGTCGTTATTACCCGGTTAGTTGTAAGTTGTTGTTTAAGAGCAATTGTTCTTATTGTTACTGTTGTCTTTATACGCAATACGCATTACTAGGCTCAACCAAAATCCGCGTGTTAAGAAAAATATCGAAACATCAAGAACGTTTTGGGTTTAATATGTGGGGTGGAATTTTAGAAACTAAAATACCAGGTCCATGTATTTACCATAATTCATTAACTGCAGAAATGATACCATCATTTATTTTTGCGCAGCACAAAATCCTGTATATTAGCATGTCAAACTTATCTTCACATGGCTATAATGGCCATCCTGCATATTGACCGTAATAATACAATAAGATATTAGCTATTCACCAATAAACAATAATAGAGACAACAGTAACAATAGAACAATTGCTCTAAAAACAACAACTCAAACAAACAGGTAAGAAGGACAAATACTATTTTATAATTATATTAAATTATGTTACAGATACGGTAACAGGTATTAACGTCAAGCATTTGTTTGCAAGACCCTATACAAAAATAACTTTAAAAATAATTAATAGTTTAAAAAAACTAAAAAAACAACTTTTATATGGCAAACTAAAATTAAAATAATTTTCATTAAAAAAAAAATATTTTCATTTCATAGTAAAAAGCGTGGGGTGCATTTTACTATTTTTCATAACTTTTCCATCATAGATATTTGCAAATATAATAATTATAACATTTAATATATTTATCACCCCACGCTTTTTACTATGAAATGACAATATTTTTTTAATGAAAAATTATTTTCTAATTTTTAGTTCGGTTGCATATAAAAGCGTGTTTTTTGGATTTTTAAACTATTAATTATTTTTCATTTTTTAGTTTCTGCTACTCTTGACAAAATGGCGAAAAAATTTTTAATGAACAAGAGTGGCAAATTTTAAAATTTTTCCAACAGATTGCAACTCACTAAAAAATTTCTTCTTCATTAAGTAGCAAAGTTTGAAATTTTGCCAACAGATGGCAATCAGGCAATGTTTGGACCGTTGCCAATATGTTGCAACCCACTAAAAAATTTCTTCTTCATTTAATAGCAAAGTTTGAAATGTTGCCAACAGGTGGCAACCTAGGTGTTGTTTTTATATTTTTATAATATAAAGGAAAATTTTTTCCTGGCGATCCAAAAAAAGAATGTTAATTTTTATTAATTGCACATTATGTATTATGTATACATTACACATAATGTAATTTTTATTATTTAATCCTTGAACTAATGGTGCAACTAACCCTATATTTTTATTTTTCATAAAATTAAACACTCATGGTGCAACTAACCAAATTGTGTAAAAACTAAAAAATTTCTTCTTCATTTAATAGCAAAGTTTGAAATGTTGCCAACAGATGGCGTCCTAGGTGTTGTTTTTATAATATAATGGAATTTTTTTCCTGGCGATTCAAAAAAGATAACGGGATACTGTTTTTAAATTATTGCATCTTCATCGGTCCTTGACACGTGTGCAAAGTTTCAAAGAAATCGAATAGCTGGAAGTTGGTTAAAATTAGGCTCAAAGATTCCGTTACATAGATAGATAGATAGATAGATAGATAGTTACAACCCAAGTTAATAAAAGCGTGTTAAAAATGCAATTTTTCTTTTAACTAAAAATTAAAATATGACATGTGATACATCGTTGAATTTGTAATAAAAAATGGGATCAGATACAGGGTGTACTTTTTTTTGAGCCATATAAAAAATAGTGGTTTCTTGAAAACGAAACGACAGGTATAAAATGCAATGATTTTTTTATTATTACATATCCTAAAAGCTTCCCCATAAATGTATTTTTCCTTGGCTCTTTTTAATTATCTCCTTCAAAATATATAATGGCGCGGCGCACACACACAGATGGAGAGCTTTCAAAAACCTCCAGTTCAGTTCGGTAAATGAGACGGATTTCATAAAAATTTTAACGAAAAAATCTCCACGATATGCGACTCGGGCGTCCATTTTTACTGTCATTTTATGAATTTCTTTTATAATCCGATCATTGTGTCAATATCGATCGGCGACAATATAAAATGTCTTTACGGTCAAGAATTGGATATATGGAAGCGTTTGGCGTCAAATGTTAAATTCATAATAATAAAGCTTTCATCAAGTTTCAAAAGCATATTTTGATTGATGCTTTTTTGTATCATTTAGCAACGCCACGCTTTTTGTAGTTAGCTATGGGTCATGTATCGTATGTATGTATGTATGCTATGTATGTATGTATGTATGTAGAGTCTTTATGCTTAACTGGTTTCACCAAACTTCCGCGCGATTCGATTTCTTTTAAACTTTGCACGCGTATCAAGGACCCATGACAATGCCGATAATCTGCGGAAACAGTATCGCTCGTTATCCTGATTAGGGATCGCCAGGATAAATAAATTCCTTTTATAGATTTTCTGTATGGAGAGTAACAGAGAGAGCTACAGGCGCGATCTGCGCATGCGGTGCAGTTCCGGATCGTACTCTCAGCATAAGGCTGACAGAAACTTGGTCCGAAGCAGTTGCGTTCTGAACCCCATGCAACAGTGACATTTTTAAATGAAATGATTGGATTACGAAATAGTTCGTGAAACATTTCAACATCACATGTCCGCAGAAAACTAATTGATATATCGAAATAAAAAATGAAAAATAAATAATAGTTTAAAGAAACTAAAAAAACACGCTTGATATGCAACCGAACTTAAAATTAGAGAATTTTCATTACAAAGAGTTTGTATTACAGTAATAAAGGTCAAACAATGAATAATAATTATATACCTCAAAATAGAATTATAATAAAATTTAAGATAATAACAGAATAATTCACTTCAGAATAAAAGCGTGGAGGGTGCTTAATATATTAAATGTTATAATTACCTCATTTGTAAATATCACTATGAGGAGAAGTTATGAAAAATAGTAAAATGCACCCCACGCTTTTACTCTGAGTGAATTATTCTGTTATTATCTTAAATTTTATTATAATTTTATTTTTGAGGTATATAATTATGATTCGTTGTTTGACCTTTTATTGTACAGATTTAGATAAACTTTTTTGTATGATACTTCTAAGGCCGTACTTAATTTTTTATTTTTTTATCTACAATGTGAGAAATTGGGGCCAACACCAAATTAATACTTAATGCCATTAGCCTACAGAGGAAAAAACTTTAATAAAGAAAATTTTTATTTTACAATTTGCAAAAGAAATATGTTTAAGAAACTTAATTTCACTAAAACTCTTTGGGAGAAAATATATTTAAAAGGACCATATAGAAAAAAGTTTATACAGGGTGTTTGACAATATGTGGGCAAATCTCTTTGATGTATATAGAACACATGAAAGTAATATGACAAGCTCCTATAAACTTTTTTATAAAGCCCTCTTTACTAAAATATTACATTTATTTTTTACCAATCTAGTTGATTTTGGCACACAAATCGAGCTTTGCAGATTCTAAAATTTTAAGACAAAAGTACTTTTTAAAGTACCGCCAGAGGGCACTTTACCTAAAACTTAAAATTTATTTACATCATAACTTTTTATTTTGACAGATATCGCAAATCCGGGGGCGCCATTTTATAGACAATCAAAAACTTTGAAAATAAGGTATTTTTTATGAAAGTCGATAAACTTCACCGTTTAGGCACCAATAGACATCAAAGTTTTCATCAGTTTCAATCAAATTACCTACATACATACAGGGTGTCCAGTAACTCAACCGACAAACTTAACCAAACGATTCTACAACAAAAAAGAAAAAAAAGACTTCATATAAACATATGTCCTAAACGTCTTAGTTTTTGAACATTTTGCACCTCTTAAAATAACAGACGTTTTTGGCCTCCTTATGGTTATCGTTATTAAACATAACGATTACGGCAGCAGTTTTAGACAGAGATTTTGCAGCCTCTTTTAAGAAATTTATCTTGCGTCTGCGCTTTCGACACATAACCTTATTTTTGCCTGTGGTTCACCGATTTTAAAGTTAACGAAAAATCAGTATTTACTTTTATTCTTCATAAGATATAAATTGATATTTAAATATATGCAAACCCTTCTGTTGATTTCGTTTTTAAAGTAGATGCAAACAATACAGTATAAGCAAAACACAAAAAGTAAGGTTAGGTTTGGTAGTAGAATAAAAAGCAAGTGTGCCAGATTGTAACATCTAAATTAATTACTGATTTAGAATATCCGTAAAAGTGCAAGTCCGTTTTAATTTCTAAACACTATTTGATTTTTATTACTGCTATAGATTTTTCGCTAATTAGAGCCCATGTATAAATGATATTTTAAATAATACGGCATTAAAATTTTAACCTTTTAAATAATTGATATTAAAATTTCTACAATCTGGCAACCACGCAGTTTAACAATAACGATAACGATAACGATAAGCTCTTCGGTATTCATCCGTAATTAAAGGAGTCCGGTATGGTTAATAACGATAACGGATCATGTTTGCGTTACTGCGCAGTCTCAGTATTATAACCCGAATTTTGTGCAAAAGAACGGAAATATAGTGAAAATAAGGTTAGTTCAAATACCAACTTTGATAGTGGATGTCTCTCGGAAACGAAACGTTTCCGACTTAAAATTCTTTTGGATTCGTGATCAGTGTCAAAAAAGCCTTGCACACCAAATTGGTCAAAATCCAACGGAGTATACCAGACAGTTTCTAGACAGTACCTTTTATCCCTAAAATGGTTTTAATGGCACCTAGATATGGATGAAAACCATGTTAAGAGTATATTATTTTTTCCCAATAACCTCTCTTAGAAATCGAACTAAATTAATTTTATAATTCGCGTTTGTCGATTTTTTTCCCCAAGGAAATCCGATCTCCTGTATTTTCAACGGTCCACTTTCGGTTAGTTCGGTAATATTTACTAAAATAAATATTCCATTTTAATTAAATATGTTGACGATCGTAAAAAGAATAACCGAATAAACGTTAAAAAGTATTATTTATTTCAATTTATGCAACTGTCCAAACAAATGCAACCATAAATTATAGAGGTAAACACACCAAAACGGGGGCCGATAAATAAAATCTAAATCCGACAAACAACAAATTTTCGAACACCCGTAAAAAATATTCCGAAAACATAAACAGAGCTAGCAGCAAAGCGCGAAATCAATCAAACAAAAACCCTATAATATGATACAAATAGTGAGTGACCGATTCGATAGCTTCAATGATGTAATAATAGACGAGGGGATTTTAACAAATGGAAAACAAAATCCTTGTTTAGAAGTGACTAGGGCACGTTGATGTGCCGCGATTATTTTTTACCGGGCACGTGTATGACCGTCACTACTGTCTACTATCCTTATTTTTACTATATTCTCCCTTCTTTTTGCACTAAATTCCTGATATAACACTAAATTGGCACACAATATTTCATTTTACATTAAAAAGCCTTTTTAAAACCTGTTTTTACTGATTATAAAGCCTTTCTTTATTAATATAATAAAGGTTTGCTTTAAATCAAGTCGCCATGTTTGAAACCACTATACACATAGAGTGTATGCATGGTTGCAGCGTTTTGGGCGTAAAAAATTAGAATTTAATAAAAAACGTGTAAAATAACTAAAGAGGGTTTTTAAGGATGTTCATAAAATATTGTATGCCAATTTAGTGTTATATCAAGAATTTTGTGCAAAAAAGGCGGAATATAGCCAAATTAAGGATAGTTTGAATTTCAACTTTGATGATGAATAATGGCCATCAAAATGGGCAATTGGCCGTTATTAGGCCACGTGTTGCAGAAAATGTGATGGCATCCATCATTAATAAGTTATGATGAAAAAAATGCGTTTAGGATGATGGCATCCATCATTAATAAGTTATGCTGAAAAAAATGCATTTAGGATGATGGCATCCATCATTAAAAGGTTTTGGCAAAAATATGCCTTTTAGATGATGGCATTACATTATTTTTTTCCTAATGACAATAAAATGCATTTTTACCGTCCAGGGAACTAAAATGTGCATAAATAATGCACATGCATAATGTGTGTTTATGTACAGGGTGTCCCATATAAAATTAAATACTATAATTTTGGAAAAACCATAAGAGATACAAGAAAAGTTAAATGCAGAAGTTGTTCAGTGAAATGTATTTTTTAGTATTTTTATTGTATCTCTTATGGTTTTCCAAAATTATAGTATTTAATTTTATATGGGACACCCTGTACATAAACACACATTATGCATGTGCATTATTTATGCACATTTTAGTTCCCTGGACGGTAAAAAATGCATTTATTGTCATTAGGAAAAAAATAATGTAATGCCATCATCTAAAAGGCATATTTTTGCCAAAACCTTTTTAATGATGGATGCCATCATCCTAAATGCATTTTTTCAGCATAACTTATTAATGATGGATGCCATCATCCTAAACGCATTTTTTCATCATAACTTATTAATGATGAATGCCATCACATTTTCTGCAACACGTGGCCCTAATAACGGCCAATTGCCCATTTTGATGTCTTTTTGATACCTTTTTTGCCAATGCCTTGCCGGCAAAAAATCAGATTAATTATCTTGGGGTATCGGTCCTAGAGGGCTAGTTGAATAAAACTACTTTTGTGTTACTCCAAGCTTTCGAAAATTTTTATTTTCTTCATCAGGGCTACAATAATGGAATTAAATAAGTTTAACGAGCTTTTAAGATAACTTAAAATTGTAATTAAAAAAAAATTAATTAAAGAAAGAAATTATTACTTACTGCTACATGTAATTAAATTGAAGATATTTCTT
Source organism: Listronotus bonariensis (assembly GCA_014170235.1). Classification (NCBI taxonomy): domain Eukaryota; kingdom Metazoa; phylum Arthropoda; class Insecta; order Coleoptera; family Curculionidae; genus Listronotus; species Listronotus bonariensis. Next base: position 29,675 of record JACEGR010006718.1, read on the forward strand.
ACAAAGAACAGTTGGCATTTTCACAAAATCAATACCAATTATTTAACCATACTGATTAATTTTTAAAAATTTTTAATTTATGCAGAATGTGTATGTTCTTTGGATGGTATTTGATACCTATAAGATGGCGTGAATGCGTTTTTTAAGGATCTTTTTTACAGGATTATTTGTTGAACTATTGCTAAGGTTATCTTAATTCTAGTCTTAGTTAAGTTAGGTTAACCATATGTTTATATTAAGTTTTTTTCTTATTTTCTTTTGTAGAATCGTTTGGTTAAGTTTGTCGGTTGAGTTACTGGACACCCTGTATGGTGCTAAACGGTGAGGTTTATCGATTTTAAAAAAAAATACCTTATTTTTTAAGTTTTGGATTGTCTATAAAATGGCGCCCCTAGCTTTGCGATATCAGTCAAAATATAAAAGTTATGATGTAAATAAATTTAAAGTTTTAGGTAAAGTGCCCTCTTAAAATTTAAGAATGTGCAAAGCTCGATTTGTGTGCCAAATATCAACTGAATTGGTTAAAAAATAAATTCAATATGGCGAAAACACCAAAATAAAAATTGAACTTTAACGGCTTGTAACTCGAAAACGAATGATATTTTGAAAAAAATTATATAAAGCTCTACCCTTATTTTGTGAAGTAGAATCACCACCTTAAGTTTCGTGATCGATTTTTGAATCACCCTGTATTGTGGTAGTTCCAAATATCTATTTGAAACTGTTCAAACACTACAATTAAGAAAAACCTTTTTTTGTTCGGGGACCCTCCCTACTATTACCTTTTTTTCAGATTTTTTTACGCTTACACACAATTACCGAGCTTGATTCCAAATTTCATCTTTCTAGGTCATCTGGAAGTGGGTTAGGTTTTTGATCTATATGTCAATGAGTCAGTCAGTCAGTGGAAAATTGACGACTTTTTTACCTTCATACCTCTATAACCGATTTAGCTAGCTTTATGAAATTTGGGCTTTTAATTATTCTTATGTATATAAACAAACACACTTAGTTAAATGTGTTTGCGGTAGGCTTATGGAAGGGTCAAAAGTGGCACCAAGTGGTTCGTGTAATATTACACTCTGCGGGCCTAAACTTGGTTTGACACGTTGCCGCGTGTCTAAATATTGTTACGCACATTAAAAATAAGTGTTTTTAGTTTATGGAATTTTAAAAAGTTAGGATCTTTTAATTTAGTTTATTAATTTATTTGAATAATTTACCTTTCGAAGGTTTCCGAAAACGCCCGAATTATCCATTGAGAACTTATGTGCCATTCTGTACTATGGAATTTTCAGCGATATTTCTCCAAAATTCTAGATTATTCTTTACTCTTTCACCACACTATAAAAGGGCGACGGAAACCTCTGATTTGATTGGTATAGATTAGACTCTTTATACTGTAAACTTCGAGACATTAACAAGTGAAGATTTTGTCGTTGTAACCATAGTTACGTTCCAATGATAATAAAAGTATAAAAACGAAGACACGTGTTCTTATACGAGGTGTTTTGGAACAATATTTTGTGAATTACTTTATATTTAAACGTATAAAGAATTTTTTTTTTTGAGTAACTTTGGCTGTAGATGTCGAACTCGCTAAGCTCGTCCCTAAACACTACAACCTTCCCATAAAAAGTGTCACTTTTTCTCCTAATAAAACAATGTACAATTTTAGCCGTCTCATAATGAATAAAATGCGAATCGTATCGTCGTAAATTATGTCAAAATGTCTTTACCGCACAAAATACGGTGGCCACCGTGCCGGGCGGCCTTAATTAAAAGACAACATTGCAAAGCAAACACCGGTATTTAAGTTGTTGGCGTCCACGCTCCACCATTCTCTAATCTGTGAATTATACCGGAAAGTTAACAAATCCCTGATTTATCGACAGGACAGTCATATTTCCTCGTATTAGTCTACGTGTTTAAACGGTATTTGAAACTATAGGTATGAGCCCTCTATAAAGCAGAGCCGTATCAACATTATTCATTTGGGATGAACGACTTTACATTATGCTTTTTAGTAGAATTATAGTTTTATGTTTTTTTAATATACCATGTTTTTAATTAAAACAAGCCACTTCGTATAATTCCGCTATTTGTACACTAATAAAAAAATCCGAACAACGACTCTTTGTTCACAAATTATCAGAATATACAGATGCGAAGTGCGGCAAATATCGCTTACTTGTTTCTATGACCTTGAGAAGAATAAATGGAACATCTGCACCAATGTATGGATCGTAATATTTTAAATTTGTAAAGGTTAAACGGCACCAAGGCGCTAAGGAAAGATAGACTTTTATAGTAACTAATTATGCAGCTTGTTTTATATGTGGAAAACGAAACAAAAGAATAATACACTAATTGGGAACTTACAAACTAAAAATTTTACCAACTCTTTGAATGTGTAAAATATTATTAGTAGATGTCACGTTTAGATCAACCTGTAATAACATGTCTATACCTGGTTGCACAAAACATTTTTAAAAACGATTAAACTACTGGGGGTTTAGAATGTTTAACAAAAAGCCATTTAAAAAAACCTTGCCTAAAAACTGCTTATTAAATTAATTAATGGTATTCCGTTTTTAGCTTAATTGCGTATTAAAAGTTTTGGTAACTAGAGATTAAAACAGAATAATTGAAAGCCGAGTAACACGAGTTTCTAAAGGCCCCGATGCAATCTTTTGCAAATAGCAATGCATGATGTTGCCTTAGTAATACCCAAACCTAATTGATTTGTTTCTTTTAATACTGAAAAAACACCTCATTTTTAAATTTGAAATATAGCCTTTTAAATGGCAGTGCGGCTATAAATAAAAAAAAATATTTTCCTCGTTTTTGGGCACATACTGATTAATATCAATAACTTTAGTAACATATCTAAGTAATTTGTAAAAGCTTTGTATTTATATTAAATAGTCTTAAAATAATAGTGGTCCTTTGGGAATCTAAAAAGTGATCCGCTCCCGGTGATGGAGGAACAGAATAAATATACACATTTATATCCCATATTAAACGGTATAAAAATTTAACAAGACACTATACTAACACTTTAATAATAAAAAACATAAAAGTTCAGAAAAAACTAAACACAATTAACTAACTTATGCTCACGTTCTATACCGACAAAAGTATGGGATTAACTGACACCTAGATGAGCATTAGGTCACGTACTAAATCGTGGAGTATCATATCCACCACGCAGTGGGAGGGACGATAGTGGTGAGAGATTTCAACGAACACGCTTAGTTTAGCATCTGGGAATTCTGATAATTTGTGCTTTGTTCGACCTCCGAACAGTGCGGACGTTGCGTAAGAAGCTCCATAGCTTTTTCCGGTGTGGCGGTTGAAGGTGCTGTACGGGCGTTTTTACCTTCGGGAATCAAGTAACGATTTCCGCTGCATTAACGGCATCTTTCTTCTGGAGCTAAGCACTATGAACGAAGAGTCCTATAGCCTGATGTTCTCTAAGTTTGGTGGTGTGCACGTGTTTTTGTAACGACCGAGGACGATGGCGTCCTCCACTAAAAGCGTCAGTTTTGACAGTAACCGTCTATACGTAATACCAGTAGCAGCTCTTGGTTTGACAGCTGTTAACTTATGCATCGCATCGATTTATTAGAGATTTTTTTATATTTCTGAGAGCTACAAACTCGATTATCTCGATTTTCCACCGACGAAGCTCTGGAAAGCATAGCCCGGAAGAAGGAGTTGGCGACTTAGACCAGAAGGGACCAGAGCCAAGAAAAAATTAAAAAAATAATTGTTGGCGTTCGCGCTCCACCATACTTTAATCTGTGAATTATACCGGAAAGTTAACAAATCCCTAATTTATCGACAGGACAGTCATATTTCCTTGTATTAGTCCACATGCTTAAACGTTATTTGAAACTATAGCTATGAACCCTGTATAAAGCAGGGCCGTATTAAGATTGATTTGGGATGAACGATTCTACATGAGGTCATAAAATTAAACAACTAAATCGCAATTTTCTTTTCAGGAAAGAGTTTTACCCTTACCATCATTGTGTCAACATCACCACCCCAGGTAGCGACCTATAACAAGGCTATCAAAGTAACAGTCGATGGACCAAGAGAACCAAGATCCAAAACCCGTCAAGTGGGGTTTCACCATTTTCCATTTGGACCAAGACCATTTCATCCGGATCCATTAACAGGAAGCTTACCTTTTAAACTTAGTGGTAAGTAGATGATTTTAACGTTCAAATACATTTACTGCAGATATTAGGCTGGTCTGCAGAGTGTTTTAAAATTCACCACAAATATTTTAAGAACAAATTAAGGTCAAAATTAAACTTTTTTCTACAGATAAACACATGTCCTATAATACTACATATGTACAGAGACAAGAATGAGACGAGCAACTAAATGTAAATAAATTATCTGAGAGAGAGATAGCTGCTGGGCCTTCCTCTGTCTGTCTTCAAGGAAGGTAAACGCAGATGGCGCGTGAGTCGACTTTATCGTTTGCCCGCCAAATTCAAATTATATAGCTGTGCTATTTTTGCCCTTAATGTTAGGTACTTGTTTTTGTTTCCTATTAATATAAAATATTGGGGTTTAGTTCAATAATTACACACACCTTATTAAAAATGTCATTTATTTGGTTTTTATAAAGATTTTTTCTTACAGATAACCATGTCAATATTACCTTAAATTATCTGTTGAAAAGCACAAATTTAATATATACACTGTGATCACTAATAAAAGTCAATATTCAAAGTCCAATTAAGTGTAAAAAACCACGAAACACAATAAATCACAGAAAATGTAAACAAACTGTCCAAACAAATCGGCCATTGAAAAATATCAAACACAAATATCGAATAACATTTCGGTGTGACTGCCTGCGGCAAACGTTGTCAAGTTAAAAATATTCGATTCATGGTATATTTTCTTTCTCTTAATTAGATGTGAGCCAAGAAAGGACATTAAAGTTTACATGCAGAAATTGTAAACAACTTGGCAACCAGGGCAAAGCGATGATTGCTCCATCTACGATAGCCTGCCATGATGAAAGACAAAGACATATTTATTGGAACTTGCGTTAAACCAGAAAGAGATAAATACAATGGATAAATTGTTAGGACCAGTTACTCGTCTCATTGTTGTCTCTGATATGTACATCGCAAGTTGTGTTAAAATAATGTATTATTTTAAATTGTGATGAATATATTTTCATATCAAATATTACATGGACTGATCAAATTGGCTAGTGTCAAAAGTCGTTAAGATTAATTGGCCAATATTATTTTTAAATCATAATTGTAATTAATTGGTCTTCCGACTAAAATGAAAATTTTTTGACCCTGTGGCAATGTTTGTGTTTAGTTTAATTTTAAAATCCCAAAGCACTAATTGGAACCCTTTTTATACAGGCTGTTCCGAAATTCATGCATTAAATTTTAATGGCATATTCTACGTTGAAAATAAGCCCTGGTTCCCTTTATAGACATATGCCCGAAAACGCTTTCTTTTAGAATACAGGGTGGTAAAATTTTAAAATTCTACAGGGTGATTCAAAATCAATTACGAAACTTAAGGGGTGACTCTACTTGACAAAATAAAGGTAGAGCTTTATATACATTATTTTCAAAATGTCATTCATTTTCGAGTTACAAGCCGTTAAAGTTTAATTTTTATTTTGGTTTTTTCGCCATATTGCATTTATTTTTTATTCAATCCAGTTCATATTTGGCACACAAATCAAGCTTTGCAGATTCTAAAATGTTAATCAAAAGTATTTTTTTAAATACCGCAAGAGGGCACTTTACCTAAAACTTTAAATTTATTTACATCATACCTTTTTTATATTGATAGATATCGCAAAGCTGGGGGCGCCATTTTAAAGACAATCAAAAGCTTAAAAATAAGGTACTCTTTATTAAAGTCGATAAACCTCACCGTTTAGGCACCAATAGACATCAAAGTTTTTATCAATTTCAATCAAATTACCTACATACATACAGGGTGTCCAGTAACTCAGCAATGTACCAAATACCAATTAAATATCTAGAGCGGTTTAAAAATTATGATAAAAAATGTTTTTTTTTTTTCTTAGATTTTTAACACCTTGTATCTCTAAAAGGAAGCATTTTCGGGCATATGTTTATATTGAAAACTGGGACTTATTTTCGACGAAGAATATGACATTAAAATTTGATGCATGAATTTCGGAACACCCTGTATGTAGTAAATTTTAAACGTGAATTTAAAATAAAGGTAACGTAGACAATGTTTATTTTTAAGGTTTTAGAAACACAGTAAAATTACCAAAATAACCAATAAATCCTCCAATTAACATCTTTCGTGTATGGAGCGCTGTCTGGTAATTCTTGAAGTAATTGATAATTAGCAGCACTAATTAATGGCATAACTTTCCGAGCGATACTCAAGTTGATACGGCGTTAAGTGCTTTATAATTTCCAATTATGTTACCATGGTTTGTTATATTGTCATAACGTATTTAAAAACTAATTTTTATTACTTTTTGTGTATGATGCAGTTGCCTCACCAAGATACCAAAATAAATAGTTATTTACATTACAAGATGCGAAAGTTTACTTTTTGTGTGAGGTGGTTTTTAAATGGCTGAGGCGAAGCCGAGGCTATTTAAAACCTACGAACACTTGAAAGGCCTTTCGCATCGTGTAATGTATTATATTTTTTCTGCTACTGTTCTATGTATTGCATAATTTAATAATCATTAAAATCATGTTTTAATAGAAATATTAGAGATTTTGAAATTTTACCTGTTAAAAATTAATCCATAGCAACACATTTATTGTTGACATTGTCTGTCCTCAGCACTTGTCAGATATTGAAATATTGTTAATTTAGTATAAATCCATTCCCATATTAAAATGTTAAATGAATATGAAAATGGCATCCAAAAGGCAGCTGACCTTGCGTGTGCCTCACTTCTGCCAGACAAATCTAAAGAGAGGTACCATCAAACATGTAAATCGTTTTCTGAATGGCTTGCTACAAAAATGTTGGGCGGATTGACGAGAATGTGATGTTGGCGTATTTTCAAGAAAAATCCGAGTCTTTATCACCACCAACCCTCTGGTCTGTATATTCCATGCTCAAGTTAACAATTTCCGTAAACAAAAATCAAGATATTTCGGAGTTCAAGAAACTAGTTGTTTTTATTAAAAGGAAAAACGATGGTTATGAGGCAAAAAGTCAAAAATTTTTAAAAAGGAGAAATCATAAAGTTTTTACTTAACGCGCCTGATCAAAATTACTTAGCAATGAAAGTAATAGCCATTATGGGAGTGGCTGGGGCATGCCGGACAGACGAAACATACAGAATGAAGCTTTCTCAGGTTCTCTTTCGTTATCATTCGCGTTGCTAGGACCACAAAGTTTTTCTTATTTATACAGTAGTAGAAAAACTAATTTCTTTATTACTTTTTGTGTATGTGATGCAGTTGCTTTTGTGTTGATTGCAGTTACTAAGATAGCAAAATAAAAATAAATATTTAAACCTTTTTAGCAGATTCTCAAACCGAAACAAATATGGTAATATATGAAAAAGAGATCTTTCCTTTTTGACAGTTAATAGGAAAACTTCTGCTTTTCGTGACTTATCAAAGAGACTGTACCGGGTCCACGGTGAATAACACGAAAAGCAAGAGTCTTATAAGAACAATGTCACTGTTTGACGGTGAGATATAATTTCACCGTTCATACCGCACTAAAAAGCATTATTTAGTTATCGGCTTCAAATTTTAATGGGAGCCGGCAAGTAAAATATAAAAAAATAAACGAAAAATAAATCCAAACTGTCGTATTAACATACCGGGTTATGTTTCGCCGGGCGGACCAAGGGAATCCCACGTAATTTTTAATGGGGTCAACTATAGGCTCCCCTAATTATTATAGGAGAAAAATTCTATTGAAGTTTATTGAAAAGCATGCAAATCTACGTTCATGGTAAAACTTTAGATTTTTCGGTTAACCCGTTTGCTAGTTAGATGCTAATATATTTTTAAAAATTGTTACATTATTATCGCCTCATATTTATGAACAACAATAAAAATACTAGTTACCGTGACATAACGTTGTTATTTTGATATACAAGGATAAAAATACTCAAATCTAGATGAGCTAAAAATCTATTTTTGCAGAATGCAATAAAATTTCACTCTACCAGTTAGCCAATGTAAGAAGACAATTTTATGAACGTCTGGGTTATTGTCTAGCAGTCAATGGAGTGAATATTTAAAAAATTTTCCTAAACTTAAGTTTTTTTCCAAACATACACCATTCCATAACATATTAATTATTGTATTAATATTTACAATTTATTGAAGCATGTAAATATTATAAAATGTCATAAGTTCTTGAAATTTGTTACTCCAGTTTAGTTTAACTTAACCTTAATTCGTTTGTATAAATACAATTTTAATCTTTTCACTGTATCGATATTTTTTGATAATAATAAAGCACTAAATTTCACAAACAATAACGTAATGTCACGCTAACTGGTATTTTTATTGTTGTTCATAAATATGAGGCGATAATAATGTAACAATTTTAAAAATATATTAGCATCTAATCTAGCAAACGGGTTAACCGAAAAATCTAAAGTTTTTACCATGGACGTAGATTTGCATGCTCTTCAATAAACTTCAATAGAATTTTTCTCTAAAATAATTAGGGGAGCCAATAATTGACCCCATTAAAAATTACATGGGATTTCCTATGTCCCGCCCGGCGATGCATCACCCGGTATAAGAAGAGGTCTCCCCTTTTTAACAGTTAAGAGAAAAACTTCTGCTTTTCGTGTCATTTACCCGGACCCTCTCCACTAACTCTTTTTATTTACCGACTCCCGTTAAAACTTGAAGCCGATAACTAAATAATGCTTTTTAGTGCGGTATTAACGGTGAGATTATACCGAGGTGACAACGAAATTACTATCCCGCAACTTATTTTCTTCAGTTCAACCGTATAGTTTTCAAATTTAGTGGCGTTGTATCATATCATCGGATGCCAATTTTAGATATAATAGCATCTGTGTATTATTTCCGGTTTAACCGGAAGTGATATAAACTTTGATATTTTAAATGGAACACCTTGTATATTTTTAGGATTTGAATTCTACAGATTATTCCTGATATAAAACCTTTATATCAAAACCTAACTTTTTGGTTTTGGAGAAAATGGCGTTTAAAAATGTCTAAAGAACAGCACAATATGAGGGTTTTCTGCCGTTTTTAAGATTTTTATAAAAAGTGATACTTACTGATTTTAGACCCTCTTCTAAATACAATACAAGTGGCGCTGATCCAAAATATCCCGTTTTTAATTAATTATAACTAAAGAAACTTTCGGGACCGGGGAGTGAATAGGGGTGCTGGGCGGGGTAAAATGAGTAAAATGAGTGAATGTTTGCCAAGATCACATACAGAATTAAGTAAAAATTATATTTTTTCCGAATATTTTTGATGAAAAAATAAGAAATTTAAAAGAAAATGAAAAACTTAATTTATAACCTCAAACTAGCAAACAAGGTTAAAGAAACGTCATTTATTGAAAGTCAAATATGAAGAACATTTGGCAACATTAAAAATATGTCAAAGGGATATAAATTTTTTTAATTCCTTAAAAATGCCAATTTAAAAAAAAAGAGACTTGACTAACAAGAACTAACCTGACCGTGACTTCGGTCACGTTGAATTTTATTTTAAAAAATCCTCTACATATAGAACTCGGATGCGTAAAGTTGCCGATGTTGCCAAATGTTCAAATTAAAAGTGACAAACTTTCGAAAAATCTAAATTTTGTTTTTTTACAAAAAATACAAAACATTTTATAGCAGCGCCATTATATTATGACGAAGAACAAATAGAAGATAACATGTAAGCCAAAATTTTTTAAAAAATCTTAAAATTGGCAGAAAACCCTTCTTTTAGTTTTAGGAAAACTGCGTTTGAAAAGGTCCAGACGACGACACAATATCCATGAACCTGTTTATTGTGAGGTCGGGTCGTTCGGACCATTTCAAACTCCGTTTTCTCTAAAACTTAAAAAGATAGGTTATGGGTGTATTATAGGTTTTATATCAGGAATAGCTTAAAGAATTTAAATCTTAACCAATATACAGGGTGTTACATTAAAATTAACAGGGTTATCATACTTGGAAGTTCAAATTTTACAGCACTTCCGGCTAAGCCGGAAGTACTATTATAATGGTCTCTAAAGGTAGAGTCTTTTAAAGGAACTATTTTAAGCATTTTAAATTTTTGTTATGTTCATTTCTTTTCCCATAAAACTGCATAATGTGCTGTCGTTTGGACATTTTCAAACGCCATTTTCTCCAAAACCAAAAGAGTTAGGTTATAAATATATAAACGTTTTAATATCAGGAATGACCTGTAGAATTCAAATCCTAAAAATATACAGGGTGTTTTTGACATTGTTTTAAATTTAAAAAGTTGCTGTACCAAGAACACATAGGAAATTGCTGTGTGTTTAATTTAAACATAAACGAGGAATTAAATTATTATACATCGCATTTAAAGAAAGGTTCCTTTAAGTACGCGGCCGGGGGCGGAGGTCCACTTGATCCCCGCCTAGCTACGTCACTGGATATACCCAAATAGTCGTTAAATTAATTTTTAAAACTCTTTTTGGCTTTTTTCGTTTATACGTTTTCCCATTTTCTCTTTTATTTACAGAATAACAAAAAAACGTTGAGTTTTTCGCATTTTAAATAAAATTATAATGTTATTTAAATTTGTCAACCGGTATTTTTAGTAAATAATTCGGTAAGTGGATTTATGTTGCGACACATAAGCAGATTAAAGTTGAAAATTATTTTATAATTGCTTAACAAAGGCCCAATGAATTTTATGGTAAAAATAATATTCATAAAATTTTATACTAATGGTTTTTATTCAATATTTTATCATTTAGGCAATCGTGGGAATTCACTAGACCTGATTTGGAAAAGAAACGCAGAGCGATGCAGATATCTCTTTCGCAGGATCTTAATTTAATATTGGATTGGGGCGCCAAAAACCTCGTCCATCAAAACACAATCATGTTCCTTGTTTGCGAAAAGGTCATCAAATACTCATCCTCTACTTATGAGCGGCCAAGTTTTACAGAACAAGGACACCTTCAATCTTGTGGGCGTCACATTTGAAAGTAACCTTAACTGGCATAAACACATTGTATCTATAGCCACGGCACTTCAAAAAAGCTTGGATTTCTCTTTCAAGCCTAAAAAAGTATTTTTCCGCTTCTAATTTATACACTTTATATGTGTCCCAAATCCGACCTCAGCTGAATATTGAGTGTTCTATATCTGTGGAGCATGGAGCCCCCCACAACCTAAGCATTCTTGATTATATTCAAGGAAGAGCTATTCGTCTCATTAATGATCCTTTACTTACAGAAAGGCTTCCTTCTCTTGCCCATCGTCAGGGCTGTGGGGGATTATCGACTTCTTTATAGGTATGTACTTCCACGGCTGTTGCTCTGAAGTAATTGTCCAGTATAGTTCCTCCACTCCACGGTTCCCAACAGAGAAACTCGTGGTTCCGCGCGTATGAATTCCTATACGGTCAACTGGACAAACCCTGAACTTCTCCCACTTTGTTCGTCCTTTTATCCCTAGAGTTTCTTTCCTTCTCCCCAAAGCTTCAGTGTATTTAAGTCCCGTGTCAACAAACTCCCTCTTACCTCGCTTAAGACACCCACGGTATCGTTAGTATTTAGGCTTTTAGCCTTCGTGCTTTGTCCAAAAGATAAAAAAGTTGGACCGTATAGAGATGCATACGTAGTTATTTTCGGATATACCAGCACGTACTTTTTTAAAAATATTTTATCATTATTGTTTTTGAATAAAAAAAAATGTTTTCAATATTTATTTACTATGTAAAAGGGCTCACACAAACGTGGCGGTAGAATCTGCTGCCCCCGCGGAGGTCTTTCCTTCTCTCCCGAATCTTCAAGTATTTAAGTCCCGTGCCAACAAACTCCCTCTTACCTCGCTTAAGACACCCACGGTACGTTAGTATTTAGGCTTTTAGCCTTCGTGGTTTGTCCAAAGATAAAAAAGTTGGACCGTATAGAGATGCATACGTAGTTATTTTCGGCTATACCAGCACGTACTTTTTTAAAAATATTTTATCATTATTGTTTTTGATTAAAAAAATTGTTTTCAATATTTATTTACTATGTAAAAGGGCTCACACAAACGTGGCGAGTAGAACCTGCTGCCCCCACGAAGGTCTTTCCTTCTCTCCCAAATCTTCAAGTATTTAAGTCCCGTGCCAACAAACTCCCTCTTACCTCAGCTTAAGCACCCACGGTACGTTAGTATTTAGGCTTTTAGCCTTCGTGGTTTGTCTAAAGATAAAAAGTTGGACCGTATAGAGATGCATACGTAGATATTTTCGGATATACCAGCACGTACTTTTTTAAAAATATTTTATCATTATTGTTTTTGAATAAAAAAAATGTTTTCAATATTTATTTACTATGTAAAAGGGCTCACACAAACGTGGCGGAAGTAGAATCTGCTGCCCCCACGAGAGATCTTTCCTTCTCTCCCAAATCTTCAAAGTATTTAAGTCCCGTGCCAACAAACTCCCTCTTACCTCGCTTAAGGCACCCACGGTACGTTAGTATTTAGGCATAGCCTTCGTGGTTTGTCCAAAGATAAAAAGTTGGACCGTATAGAGATGCATACGTAGTTATTTTCGGCTATACTCAGCACGTACTTTTTTAAAAATATTTTATCATTATTGTTTTTGATTAAAAAAATTGCTTTCAATATTTATTTACTATGTAGAAGGGCTCACACAAACGTGGCGGACAATTAGAACCTGCTTGCCCCCACGGATGGTCTTTCCTTCTCCTCCCAAATCTTCATGATATTTAAGTCCCGTGTCAACAAACTCCCTCTTACCTCGCTTAAGACACCCACGGTTCGTTAGTATTTAGGCTTTAGCCTTCGTGGCTTTGTCCAAAGATAAAAAAAAGTTGGACCGTATAGAGATGCATACGTAGTTATTTTCGGATATACCAGCACGTACTTTTTAAAAAATATTTTATCATTATTGTTTTTGAATAAAAAAAAATGTTTTCAATATTTATTTACTATGTAAAAGGGCTCACACAAACGTGGCGAGTAGAATCTGCTGCCCCCGCGGAGGTCTTTTCCTTCTCTCCCGAATCTTCAAGTATTTAAGTCCCGTGCCAACAAACTCCCTCTTACCTCGCTTAAGACACCCACGGTACGTTAGTATTTAGGCTTTTAGCCTTCGTGGTTTGTCCAAAGATAAAAAAGTTGGACCGTATAGAGATGCATACGTAGTTATTTTCGGCTATACCAGCACGTACTTTTTTAAAAATATTTTATCATTATTGTTTTTGATTAAAAAAATTGTTTTCAATATTTATTTACTATGTAAAAGGGCTCACACAAACGTGGCGAGTAGAACCTGCTGCCCCCACGAAGGTCTTTCCTCCTCTCTCCCAAATCTTCAAGTATTTAAGTCCCGTGCCAACAAACTCCCTCTTACCTTCGCTAAACACCCACGGTACGTTAGTATTTAGGCTTTATAGCCTTCGTGGTTTGTATAAAGATAAAAAGTTGGATCGTATAGAGATGCATACGTAGATATTTTCGGATATACCAGCACGTACTTTTTAAAAATATTATATTGTGAACACCTAGTATAAAAAGTATACATTTTGGGAATTTTAAAAATATACATTTTTTGGGAAATTTAAATTTTAATTGGCTCATTTAACATTGGGAAATTTACTACATAAAAATATACGTGAGGTGTCAAGGTCTTAAAAGTATAAATTAAAACAATTTTCTAGGTTACTCTTATAATAATAAAATAAAAACATTAAACAAACTGGGTAGCGTAGAAATACAAAACCAACACTGGAAAATTTGATATTTAAAGAAGAGAGAAAGAAAAAAAATGGGATTGATTATTAGATAAGAAGTAGTTAGTGAAGTCAAGCATAAAGTTAAAGTTTTAGTTACGCCCCCGTGCGGGCTACTCCTAGTGGGGAGTATGCCCGTACTAAATTAAGTTAGTTCAATAAGTTAAGTCGGTCCTAAAAAATGTGAAGTTAGTTTTGATGGTCCACCAGTCTCATTGTCCCAAGAAGATAGTTCCATATGGTACATTTGCCCAGTGACGTAATAGTGGCCCTATATGTAATCTCCAAAATTCAACGTCACAATATCATTATAGTTTTTGATTAAAAAAAATGTTTTCAATATTTATTTACTATGTAAAAGGGCTCACACAAACGTGGCGAGTGGAACCTGATGCGAAATCCGCTTAGGTCCAGATTAAATAGAATAATAGCCCCAATAAAATGCAAAAACAGAAAATATTCGCCAGCCAACTTGGCTAAATAAACCGACTTTATTTCCCTCTGCACTTTTCAATTATGTTTGAACGCCCAAAATAAAACATTCAGTGCTTGAAAATGAAACGTTATTTAATTCTGGCTGATATTACTCGCACTCGATGTTAAAGTCGAAATATTTTTTACTAAAAATCTAGTTTTTCCATGAAATACAATAACTCTGGGTATTTTAGCTTTGTGTGTGGACTTTTTAACAACTAAGGTTTAATTAAAAATATTTCCATTTGTTAATTTGACGACTGCGATATCGTTTTGCAAATAATTAAAAAGATCTTTTTTTTTTGGTGGTTAATTATCTTGCCGTTAGTTTGTTAACGTTACCCAGTTCCTTTAATTTACTGTTTTTAACGGAATTAAAAAAAAACGAGTTATACAGGGTACTCATTTGAAAACTTTCTACTTAAGTTATCTGAACCGAGACAGATTTGAGAAATCGCCGAAACACGTCAAGATATTTACTTGAGGGGAACGTTTTTACAAAAATTGGGACGGCGCCCCTCTAACCCTTAGCTACCAGATTACCACTCCAAAATTCTTAAATGAGATAGCGGGTCAAGTGATACATCATTTTAAAGCTCTGATGAGTACTTCATAACCCTAGAATATGAAGTCAATATCTTCACCTATTACAGAATGGCGGTACTTTAAAATTACCTAAATACCTGATTTGATGGTCATATTTCCGAAACTAATAAAGTTAGATGTACTTAATGTGGTATTTTCTTAAAGCTCATTTAAAGATCTTTTAATGGTAGAATAATATACAGGGTTCTTAAATAAAAAAAATATGTACTTTTCTTCTACCCTGTATATTACTACCAGTATAACCATTAAAATGACCTTTAAAAGAGCTTTAAGAAAACACCACATTAGGTACATCTAACTTTATTAGTTTCGGAAATATGGCCATCCAAATCAGGTATTTAGGTAATTTTTAAAGTACCGCCATTTTGTAATAGGTGAAGATATTGACTTCATATTCTAGGGTTATAAAGTACTCGTCAGGAGCTTTAAAATGATGTATCACTCGACCCGCCTTCTCATTTAAGAATTTTGGGGTGGTGGCCCTGGTGGTTAAGGGGTTAAAGGGGCGCCGTCCAATTTTGTAAAAACGTTCCCCTCAATAAATATCTTGACGTGTTTCGGCGATTTTCTCAAATCTGTCTCTGTTTCGAAGATAACTTGAGTGGAAAGTTTTTAAATGAACACCCTGTATGTTCCACACCAATGTAGTATATTTTTGTTTATGTATACAGGTTGTCTCGTAATTAATTGGACATAGGTTAATGTAGGATACCTGACATGAAAACAAAGCGTTTGAGCTCAATATCGCTTTGCAAAATGTTATTGGTTTTCGTTCTATAGGGTGTTAAAACTAATATCTTACCAAACATTTAGTGAAATATCTCGGAATCCATTGGACAGAGTAAAGTGAAATTTGGCGTACTTTTTACTATTTGGGATGAGGAATACGAATATGATATCTATTTTGCCATTACCACTAGGTGGCGCCACATACAATAACATTATTTAATTAAAATGGTCATAACTTTTTTGACCTCGCTGTATGCACATTTGCGAGTGGAAATAATAAACAGCATTTAATTTTAGTCAAAAAGGTATACTTTTGATCTCCAAAAGTAGACCGTTTTCGAAATAAACGACTTTTTTATTAGGTTGACCATAAACACTCTAAAATTTAATTAACAAAAATAAAGTTAGAAAAGGCTATTGATTATAATAAATGTTCAACATGTTCACCATCCACTAGGACACATTGTGTAATTCTTTTATTTAAATTTTTGCCTGACTCCAATTAATGATTTTTCTTGGGCCCTGATGATATTGACTCAATCCACAATCTTTGCCAATTCCTGACGGTTTTTTAATAAAAACTCGTTTATTTCGAAAAACGGTCTACTTTTTTGGAGATCAAAAAAGTATATCTTTTTGACCAAAATTAAATGCTGTTTTACTATTTCCACACGCAAATGTTGCATACAGGAAGGTCAAAAAAGTTATGACCATTTTAATCAATTAATGTTATTGTATGTGGCGACATCTTGTGATAATGGCAAAATATTCGTTATATTTATTATTATAAAGACAATTTTATTACTGACCCTGGAATTATAGTATAATGTAATAACAAATATTAAAATCAAATGTAAATGCTTTAATCTACAAATGTCAATAAAACCTATAAAACAGTAACACAGCTTGTGGCGAGCAGTGGTGCAGTGGCTAGCGTGTCAGCCTCTCACCGCAGCGATCCGGGTTCGAATCTCGGAGTCGGACATCGGATTTTTCATTGCTCGTCACCTCACAGTTGGCAATGGCAAACCACTGTGTAGTATTCTGCCAATTTTAGGTTGTAGTTATTTAAAATAACGACCGTGGTGGCACTACCGCGTTGTCTAAACAGGTGCTGTGAAATGCAAAAAAACTGCATGTTTCAGTGCTTGGATAACGTTGACGGAACACGACAATAATGGGCTAAACATCCAGTAACCCGGCACTCACGGTACACTGGTATTTAGGCATAAGCCTTCGTGAGATGTCATAAAGATAAAATAATTAATAGTTTAAAAAAACTAAAAACACGCTTTTATATGCAACCCAACTAAAAATTAGAAAATAATTTTTCATTAAAAAAAATATTGTCAATTCATAGTAAAAAGCGTGGGGTGCATTTTACTATTTTTTCATAACTTTTCCATCATAGATATTGGCAAATATAATAATTATAACATTTAATATATTAAGCACCCCACGCTTTTTACTATGAATTGACAATATTTTTTTAATGAAAAATTATTTTCTAATTTTTAGTTCCGGTTGCATATAAAAGCGTGTTTTTAGTTTTTAAACTATTAATTATTTTTCATTTTTAGTTCGTTATATCAATTAATTTTTTAAAAATAAATGCTTCAGTTTATTCACTAAAAAAATTTTTCGCCATTTTGTCAAGAGTAGCAAAGTTTGGAATGTTGCCAACAGATGGCAACCCACTAAAAAATTTTTTCGCCATTGAGTAGCAAAGTTTGGAATGTTGCCAACAGATGGCAACCCAGGTGTTGTTTTTATAATATAATGGAATTTTTTTTTCTGGCGATCCAAACCAGGATAACGGGATAGTGTTTGCAGATTATTGCATTGTCATGGGTCCTTAATACGTGTGCAAAGTTTCAAAGAAATCGAATAGCTGGAAGTTGGTTAAAATTAGGCTCAAAGATTCCGTTACAAACATAGCCAGATGGATAGATAGATTGATAGATAGATAGTTACAACCCAAGTTAATAAAAGCGTGTTAAAAAAATCAAAGAAACTGAGTTACATTAACAACTAACGGCAACACAATTAACCACCAAAAAACTTTTAATTATTTGCAAAACGATATCGAAGCACCCGGACACGTTCTCCGATACCGTCAAATTAACAAATGGAAACATTTTTTAATTAAACCTTAGTTGTTAAAAAAGTCCACAAAGCTAAAATACCCAGAGTTATTGAATTTCATGAAAAAATAAAAATAAAAATAATGAATAAAAAAAAATAGAAAAATAAAGTCGGGTAATAACATTCCGCTTAACTACTACATGTTAATAACTAAATACACAAAGGAATGTTATACTTAAATACCATATATTATTACCCTAGGGTAGGGCGGTGCTAGTTGAGCATAAAGGTAAGTTGGGCAATCAAAATATCTCAAAAACTATCGACCGCACGCGAAAGAATCAAATAGCGTAAAGAAGGGGTTGGGCGAGGGGAACTCCTTGTGCGACCACTAGTGGTGACGCGGCGATCGAGACAAGTATCCGTGCGCATTGTTTATTTTGTGATTAAAAAGTTAAATAATTGCAAGCCGAAAAATTTTATCTGTGATAGTTAAATGTATTCCGTTCTCAACCAGGTAAGTGTTAATCTTAAGTAAATTTAATGCAGTTCTAATATGTATAAAGTTTTTGGATATAATTCTAACCGGTTTTTAGTAAATTTACTTTTCCTTTAAAATTTTCAGGTTGGGGTTAGTTGAGCTACAGTTGCCCAACTAACCCCACGGTTTTAAGTATAAAATGTTTTTATTTTTTTTTATTTTTTAGGATACGAACTTATAACAGTAAGACTAGTAGAGTCTCCTCAAGATTTAAAAGAGGCTGCAACTCGAACTTTGTACAAGCAACTAAGAAAACGAGCTGACCTATCTAACTTATAAATTTTCTCTAAAAATAGTACCATAGGACCATACCCAAAAGCTGGTCCAAGAAAAGGAGTCAAATCAAACAGATGATAGAAAAAAGCTGCAATTTTAACAGATACAGAAGGCAGTACAAGAGAAGCAAAATAAAACTGCTTAAAAAGTTTTAAAAAACAAAGATGAATTGATAGATATTAAATCCAATAGTTAAGCTAAGCTAGGTACGTTGCAGTTTTATTAATGAGATTTGTTATTTTTCACTATAAGATTATAAATATAAAAAGCAAATTGTCAAAATGTATTTTTATTGTAAACGTATCTAACATGCAAGCCATGATTTGACTATACTTTCTAAGTGCTCCACTAGCCCCATACTCCTTGGTCAACTTACCTCCACCTATGCATGGGGTACGTTGGGCATAATTGACTATCTACATTAAAATACATGTAGCTCCTAAATTCGTCTTATTAGAAAGAAATTACTATGGCCACTATTAATAAGGGATAAATTGCTAATCCATCAATATGTTTTATAAGCCATTAAGACTTATTTTTGAGGAGCTATAACCGATTAAGTAAAAAATTGCTCAACTAGCCCCGCCCTACCCTACTTCATTTTTTTTTAATTTTTAGTGAGTTTTATTTATCATTTTGGAGTCGATTTGTTCTTTTTTTTATATTTATTTTACTCTTTTAAGTTTTAAAATATCAACATTTAATTGGTGACCATACACTAAAAAATTAAACAGTACTAGTACGTTTTTCTCTTACATAAACTGTTCGCATAAAACGGCAATACTACCCCTAATGGGTATAAACGGAAATACCTGACGAAAACAAAATACACGCAATTACAAAAAAATTAAAAATATGAACTATTAGCTAAATGACAACGACATGACAAATAAAAATATTTAATAAGACAAAATCAAAATAGACCTATTACAAATTTATTTTTACCATACATTCCCGGACTATCAAATAAAATTCAACGAATAGGACATAAATTTAATATTCGCACAATTTTTAAAACACAAAACACTATCAGATCTCAATTAACAAAAACAAAACCATACAACTTAAATGAAAATACAAAAAATGTCATTTATAAAATACCTTGCGAATGCAATAAGTTTTATACAGAATCAGCTAAATAACATAACATATACGCAATGTAAAGAAAAGAGACAATCTAACGTGAATACCTGCATGTAAACACATCTGATTGGATTAGTCACATACATCCTTTTTTGTTGCTTTATTCGACGATATCCCAATACCTACCTGCTTAACCAGTATAGGAGAAACTTGTAGACCATTAGCCAAACGCGTAAAGTTAAAAAATAAGGTACTCTTTATTAAAGTCGATAAACCTCACCGTTTAGGCACCAATAGACATTAAAGTTTTCATCAATTTCAATCAAATTACCTACATACACACAGGGTGTCCAGTAACTTAACCAAACCATTCTACAACAAAAAAAAAAAAGAAAAAAACTTCATATAAACATATGTCCTAAACGTCTTGGTTTTTGAACTACGGGGTGTTAAAAATTAAAAAAAAAAGTTAGACCCTGTTTTTAAAGATTATGATTGTCTATAAAATGGCGCCCCCAGCTTTGCGATATCGGTCAAAATAAAAAGTTATGATGTAAATAAATTTTAAGTTTTAGGTAAAGTGCCCTCTGGCGGTATTTAAAAACAGTACTTTTGTCTTAAAATTTTAAAATCTGCAAAGCTCAATTTGTGTGCCAAATATCAACTGGATTGGTTAAAAAATAAATGCAATATGGCGAAAAACCACAATAAAAATTGAACTTTGACGGCTTGTAACTCGAAAACGAATGACATTTAAAAAAAATAATATGAAGCTCTACCCTTATTTTGTCAAGTAGAATCACCCCCTTAAGTTTCGTGATCGATTTTTGAATCCCCCTGTATAGTCGGACACATTGTATTTGGGTATAAACAATGTGTGATTTCTCTGTGTACCATTAATTATTGGACACCCTGTATAACGAGTTTAAAAACATTGGTTTTCATTGAAAATATCCCTATACAATCTCCAATTACAATACGACTGAGGATCTGTCCGCTTCTTAAAACGATCCCTTGAAGGGTCATAAAAAGGGCTTCAACTAATTAAACTACCTAAACGAAACTCAATTTACTTTTACAACTCGTATGGCTTAAGTCATGAAATCGTTAGAAGAACATATTACCCATTAAAAGGGCTTTGGATAAGAATAGCTGAAGATTAGTGATATTCATTAGTAATTTAACCAATAAAATGGCTCTTATTATAGCGCCAATAAACTTTATACGGGACGGTATATTTGCGAATGTGTTGGAAAATTATAATTTGTGAAGGTATTTTAAATTGGCTTTTGCCGGCGCGACAGTTTTTTCATTTTCACATAAGATCAAAAAGGATAGGTATAGAAGTGGGGCTAGCCCTATGGTACAGGGGTTTCATTTATATTTTGCCACCCATGACTATTTTTTTTTATCATTGGACAAACCCTGACGGCTAAAAAGCCTAAATACTAACGTACCGTGGGTGTCTTTAGCGAGGTAAGAGAGAATTTGTTGACACGGGACTTAAATACTTGAAGATTTGGGGAGAAGGAAAGACCTCCGCTGGCAGTAGGTTCCACAATTTAGAAACTCTGGGGATAAAAGAACGAACAAAGTGGAAGTCCGAGGCCTGTCCAGTTGGACCGTATAGAGATGCATACGCGCGGAACCACGAGTTTCTCTGTTGGGAACTCGTGGTTTTGTGAACTACTATCTATCTGATCGACGTGTACGGCCATTCTTCAAGCTTTCACCAAGTAAATGCTGGAGTCCCTCAGGGTTCAATTCTGGCATCAACATTGTTTCTTCTTCACATTAACGACCTTCTCTCGTCCACAACTAATTCCATTCATAGTTTCGCCGACGATAGTACCCTTCACTCCAGTTTTCAGGTTCCTAAACCAATCACTAAACCTGACTTAGAAAACAAACGCAGAGCGATGTAGATATCTCTTTCGCAGGATCTTAATTTAATATTGGATTGGGGCGCCAAAAATCTCGTCCATTTTAATGCATCCAAAACACAATCATGTTCCTTGTCGCGAAAAGAGTCATCAAATACTCTTCCTCTACTTATGAGCGGCCAAGTTTTACAGAGCAAAGTCACCTTCAATCTTGTGGGCGTCACATTTGAAAGTAACCTTAACTGGCATAAACACATTGTATCTTTAGCCACGGCAGCTTCAAAAAGCTTGGATTTCTCTTTCGAGCCAAAAAGTATTTTTCCCCTCCTAATTTATACACTTTATATGTGTCCCAAATCCGACCTCTCTTGGAATATTGTTCTCATATCTGGGGCATGGCGTCCCCCACAACCCTAAGCATTCTTGATTCTATTCAAAGAAGAGCTATTCGTCTCATTAATGACTCTTCACTTACAGAAAGGCTTCCTCTCTTGCCCATCGTCGGGCTGTGGGGGATTTATCGCTTTTTATGGGTACTTCCATGGCTTCTGCTCTGAAGAATTGTCCAGTATAGTTCCTCCACCTACGGTTCCCAACAGAGAAACTCGTGGTTCCGCGCGTATGCATCCCTATACGGTCCAACTGGACAGGCCCCGAACTTCCCACTTTGTTCGTTCTTTTATCCCTAGTTATCCCTAGAGTTTCTAGAATGTGGAACTGCTGTCCACGGAGGTCTTTCCTTCCCCCCAAATCTTTAAGTGTTTAAGTCCCGTGTCAACAAACTCCCTCTTACCTCGCTTAAGACACCCACGGTACGTTAGTATTTAGGCTTGCAGCCTTCGTGGTTTGCCCAAAGATAAAAAAAACTAGATATGTCTTAAGAACATCATAAAAGCCAGTAAATCTAAAGAAGAAGAAGATCTTATCCAATTGTTCATTTTTTAAAGGTTTTAAGCCAAAATACTTTCAATTTATTGTAAAGTTAGTTTCGAAATACGTCAAAAAATAATTTAAATTAATTTTCATGGTTTTATTTTTTTGTTTTCATTGTTCCAGTTTACATTAATAAAAAAATATTTACATTTATTCTATTTTTCATTTATATATTTCAATTATACAACCAAATATTAAATTTAAAAAATTATAGATTATGTTAAAAAAATATTAACCGACATCTGGAATTTAATTGTAAAATTTTATTTATATTTAAAATTTATTTTAGTTACGGCATTTTCAACGTGGCTAAATTTCATATTTTGAGGCTGTTGTTGAATTCAATGTAGGAAAAAGTACGTATTTTAATGCATATTTTGATAACAAAATGTATTTTATTTAACCAACTAACGAAAGAGAACCTTCGTGTTACCTGGTTGCTAAGCGTTGCTAGTTACGAAAGTAATATTTTCAGCGCCTGGACAAAAAGTAAGAGTAAAAAGAAAATATGCTTGTGGGAAATATCAGACCTATTTAGGGTAGCAACTACTTCTATGACAAATATATTTTAAAAAACTAGGTTAGGTATTGACATTAAAAGTAATTGTGCAATTTGAGCAATTAGCAAAAGAAGTTGAAGGAATAATAATCTTGAATTAACAGTTTTTAAATTTGTTGTTGAGGTATCTTATGACCTATAACTACGTTAATATTCATATGTTTCATTGTTACTTCATTAGAAGAAATATTGGTAGGAATTTCGTGTAAAATCTTCTTTGAAATTTCCACCTTTATTACCATAGGATTCAGCAATATATCCCTCCGCAACAGAAGAAGACTTCAACCTCCATGTTTTTTAAGTCCAAAATATCGACATCCGAAGCATTGCGCGGAACGTAGTTGACGTTCTTCTAAAAGAATGGCCAGTGTATTCACTTCGATGTCTTCAAGCTTCAAAACTTCGCAATTTCTTTAGGTACATTTTGAAATAGTGTGCTTTTCAATTACTTGATTCAACACATTTACCCTTTCAGCACCACGACAAGCGCTCATCTAGAGCATTCCCTCGTCTCAGCTTAATATATTCCTTTCTGTAGAAACCGGACATAAGCGAACTCGAGCCCTCTTCATCGTTGGTTACTACAAAGTTTCTTTTTAACTTTATTTTTAGACTCCACCATTTTTACTATAGTACCAATGTCATTTGTTTCTCACACATCACTTAGCTCATTCTCTGTGTATACTTCGTCTGTCCGGCATGCCCCAGCCACTCCCATAATGGCTATTACTTTCATTACTGGGCAACTTTGTGCTCTGAAGAATTGTCCAGCATAGTTCCTCCACTTACGGTTCCCAACAAGAGAAACTCGTGGTTCCGCGCGTATGCATCCCTATACGGTCCAACTAGACATCCTCGAATTTCATTCGTTTTTTTATCCCTAGAGTTTCTAGGTTGTGGAACCTGCTGCCCGCGGAGGTCTTCCCTTCCCCCAAAACTTCAAGTATTTAAATCCCGTGTCCAAAGATAAAAACAAAAAAAATAAAAAAAAATGGTATTTTAGCAAATTTTATACGGTCGTGGAAAAAGAAATATAGTATGTAACACATGTCATAAAGTGTCTTTTTTACTTATGACATTGCGCCTTTTAAATATTTTTTTTTTTTTTTTGAATTTTGAAACATCCATTGTAAAAAAATGCAAATAAAACCAAATCAACTTTTTATTATTTTCCGTCAAAACCATGTTAGTACGCTCCGAATATTCAAAAAGTCTATTAAAACTTCATTAAACAAATTTCCTGTAATATGGGTACAGGTTTTGTGCCCTAGAGGCCAAATCCAAATATTTGCTGAAGTAACGATTAAAGAAAAACAAATTACCAAATAACATTGTAGCGAAATATCAGAAAATCGTAGTGATTTCTATACATACAGGGTGGCCCACCATATTCGACACGGTCTGTAGCTGGATAACCATGGGGTTTTTAAAAAGTAAATACTGAAACATATACAGGTCGGATAAGGCCACAGTATAAAATTATTTTACTCTATACAGGATGTCTCAAAAAAGTGTGACGTATCAAAGTTATATTTTTTTAAATGGAACACTCCTATATTTTATGACGGTTTTAGATTCTACATAAAAAAATAACTTAAGTTTGTTTATAGTACTAAGTGTCTAATTTTATTCGTTTTTGTGATATTTGATTTTTTTTCAAAATGCAGAGGTGCAATTAAATTAATTTTATTTTAACAATATAAACTCCTTAAACTTTAAAATTTGTTACAAGATTAGGAAAAGTCTGCCTTATCATACGTAGGTCATATCGAGATCATAGATTATACAGGGTGATCAAAAATAATTTCAATTTTTTAGAAAGTCAAATAGCAATATCTCTTATTTTAAATGGAACACCCTGTATTTTTTACACCACATGATGACAAACCAAATGCTCTTTCAAATGGTGTATAGGTTGCCTATACCTATCTTTTATACTTTTTAAGTAAATTCCGTTTTAACATATTTTTATTCCAAATGTCTATTTAAATGTAAGTAGGCTGTGATATAGCTATGCCTATTTACTAAGCCGTTATTGCAAAATGTAAATTTGTTGAAAAAAGCACAAAATTAAAAGATTTTGTATTATCTGCCACTATTTTTAAAATTCACAGAAAAAAATTCATTAGTTGCTTATAATGCTACTTCCAATAACACTTATTTCAGCTGAATGTGGTAATGATAAAACTTGTGTTTTTAAACAATCCTAATAACGCCTCTGGTCAGTTATGACGACATTCTGTGACCTATAACTCGTTTCTTCCATTATCCATAATCACTGTGTCAAATTTTTTAAAGCAACTATTAAGGTTATCAGATGGTTTCTCCTGGAATATTTTTCAGGATTAACTCTAGACTAAAGTAAACCATTTTTTTCACATCCTACCAGTATTATATCATCTTGTTGTTGTAGAAGAAGGGTTTTTATTTAAAATCATTGAAATTTCTTTTAAACTGACTAAAACACTAGTAATCAATAAATGGTCGTTGTTATTTTCTTAAGAAAATATTAATGGCTGCTATGTCACAGCCAACTTTAATTTAAATAAACATTTGGACTAAAAATTTGTAAAAACAGATTTTACTAAAAAGCACAAAAGATAGGTATAGGCAACCTATACACCATTTGAAAGAGTATTTTATTTGTCATCATGTGACGTAAAAAAATACAGGGTGTTCCATTTAAAATAAGAGAGATATGGCTATTTGATTTTCTGAAAATTGAAATTATTTTTTGATCACCCTGTACAATATTTGATCTTGATTTGACCTACGTATGATATGGCAGACTTTTTCTAATCTTGTTACACATTTTAAAGTTTAAAGTGTTTAAAGTGTTAAAGTAAAATTAATTTAATTTTACCTCTGCATTTTTCAAAAAATCAAATATCACAAAAACGAATAAAATTAGACACTTAGTACTATAAACAAACTTGAGTTATTTTTTAAAGTAGAATCTAAAACCGTCATAAAATATAGGGTGTTCCATTTAAAAAATATAACTTTGATACGTCACACTTTTTTGAGACATCCTGTATAGAGTAAAATAATTTTATACTGTGGCCTTATCCGACCTGTATATGTTTCAGTATTTACTATTTTTGAAAACCCCATGGTTATCCAGCTACAGACCGTGTCGAATATGGTGGGCCACCCTGTATTGCAACATTTTCTTAAATTTTATCATTCAACAATACTCTTTTGTAAAAAAATACGTCTTTATTTAAACAATTGTGATCTATTAGTTCCATATGTGATTTTGGGTTACTCCATATCAGACATACGGTTCAAATGAACACACCTTACAATCTATTGATTTTAAAGGGTAGATATCTGGATTTTACCCTTTCGACACATTCCCTGTTGAATATATATGTACTTACTTCACACCCGCTTTTGATCGAGGCAAAATGTGTTTAGTTTTAGCTTTTCAACCGTAGGTGGCGCCGTTATTATGTTAAATTTAAATGTATGTATCAATAAAGACGGTACAGGGTGGATATTTAGAGGGGTAAAAAGATCACATTATAAAAACTAAATCGCTTATACCGGGTGTTGCCCGTCGAGCGGGACATAGGGAATCCCACGCTTAATTTTGAAGTGGTCCAATATTGGCTCCCCTAATTATTTTAGAAGAAAATATAATTAGGACTTTTAAAGAGCTACGAAAAGTTGTAACCAGTGTACAAATTTCAGCTCTTCTCAGTTCGCCAGCTAAGAGATAAATGCTAAAATAAGTTATGAATCTCCTATCTTCTTACCCGCCTTGTATTATTAGAAGTTTATAATAAAATACTAGAAAAATTATTTAACCTCTTACTCTCAAGTTGTCAGATCAATGTCACATCATTCTTAAATAATGAACTACTTAAATCAAGAAAAATTCACTATTATAAAATGGTTTTACCAGAGAAATAGTTATCGAAGAGTAGCGGATAATGTTTTGCAGCCTATCTTCCCAATAGTTCAATACCAAGTAAATCGACAGGGTATTAGCACTTGAAACTGCAGACACAGTAATCAATGGTTTGCAAATGTGAAAAAATCGACGTGATCTTTCGCCAAACGATTTTCTTCATGGGGACATTTACAAACGAAGCTACCAATAAAAAAGTATGAAAATTTAGACCAGCTAAGGAATGCTATTTCCGCTGAATGTGCCAGAATATCGTGATGTACCAACTAGCCAACGTAAGAAATGAGTTTTATAATCCTTTGGGTTATTGTCTCGGCAGTTAATGGAGGAATATTTGAGCATTTGATTAAATCCTGATATTTTCGTCATAAATTGATTTCTAAATGTAGTAAAAATTGTTTTATTGTCTTGCGTAACTGTGAATGCATGTGTTAGAATTAGCTGCAAAATAAAATGAAATGCGAGGATTCTTTTGAAATTCCTGTATAAAATTGTTCAGTTTTGGCAATGACATTATAAATTAATGATCTAAATTGTCACTGATAAATCTATATGGTGTTTTTATTGTTGATTTCTAGAGTACAGGGTGCATAATGAGATACCACGTTGCAGAAGTATTAAGCAGTTTACTTCTTTACTGGTTGTTTGGAAAATGCCTTCCAATTTTCACTTGGGTGGAACTTACTGTGCTCTTCAATAAATCCAATAGCATTTTTTTCTAAAATAATTAGGGAGCCAATAATATTTGACTACTTCAAAATTTACATGGGATTCCCTATGTCCTGCTCGCTGACGGAGCAACACCCGGTATAAAAAAAGGTAATAAAAAATTGACTCTGAAAAACACCTAAACAAGTTAATTTTAACAAAAAAAGGGTGTCACATTGACAACATTATGACTGTTTGT
>JACEGR010006719.1:0-57618 GCA_014170235.1 Listronotus bonariensis
ATGATTTCTCTTATTTGATTCTAACGACTATATATATGAGGATTAAGAAGTTAATACGATCTCTACGATACAAGCCCTCGTTTGCTGTCATAAAGACAAGAAACGTAAACAGCTTTAATATTTGCATAAATTATATCGGGTAGTGCATCGCCAGATTGCTATAGCAAATCCAATGTAAATACCTTTAAATATTGGCTCCTCTACTGATTTTACAACAAAATGGTACTAGGCTATTTTAAAGACGTTGATAAAATAAACTCACATACTAAATTTCATTATCCAACGAAATGTTATACAGGGTGTTTTCTAACAACGGTACAAAACTTGAAGGTGTAATTCCTTATGTTAATTTATGAAAAAAGTTCTTATAAACGTATGTCCGATGTTGCTTCCTTACTAAGACACAGGGTGTTAAAATTTAAGAAAAAAATCAGTTTTTATTATCATTTTTAATATGCTTAGGCCGATTTGAATAAAATTTGGTTAATTTATTTAAATTAATAAGACGCTAATTTAGCCCTAAGCAGATTTTTATTATTGGGTACAGTGGCGTCTCAGTGGGCATTGTCACTTACATTAGGCAATTAATACTACAATTTTTAAGTCTCTTGTATTTTTTTTGTCTTTAGCTTTGTTTTCGAGAAAAAAATTAAAGCTATTTAATTTTTCTAAAAGTACCCATATACGACATGGTAAAAAAACAAAAATAAAAAATAACCAATCTTTTGCTTTAAAATAAATGAGCAGTTGTATTTTATCAAAAAATGTCATTTTTCTTATCTATTAAGGTCAAAATTGTTTATTTTTTAATTTTGGATATTATTTTATGCTGTTTATGGATACTTTTTAGTATCATTTAGAGTGGCTTCAATTTTTATTTTTCTCGAAAACAATGCGAGATACGAAAAAAAAATACAAGAGACTAAAAAGTATTATTAATGGCTTAACCAAAAAAAAATTATAAACACGTCAAAAACAGTTAGTGGCGTACTTTTTTTCTCAATAATATAAGTTGCGGTGTCCACTGAGACGCCACTGAACCCAATAATAACAATTTGGTTAGAGCTAAATAAGCGCCTTAATACTTTAAGTAAATGTACCAAAATTTATCCAAATATGCCAAAGCAAACTAAAAATATTTAGCAAAAACTGATTTTTATCTTAAATTTTAACGCCCCGTATCTCGGTAAGGAAGCAACTTTGGACATACAGGGTGTCTCACTGTCGATGGTACCTTAGACGTTTACGAAAAACGGAACATTAGACTCTTTTGAAAATTTGGCAACATCTTAAGTAACTTTTAATTTGCTTATTAATGTGTGTAATTTTATCAATTTATTTTATATAGTCAAATACAATTTTGTTCAAAAATCAATAGGAGAGTAAATATTTAAAGGTATTAAAATTTACATGGGATTTCCCATGGCCAATCTGGCGATGCACCACGCGGTATATTATAAATATTACCTTGCATATAGGACAGAGTGAAAATGAGAAAGTAATTCTTGGTCCAGCCCATCTTTTCATTAGAACAGCTTTGCAACAATGAAGATGAAACACGTGGCCACATTGTAACTGAAAAAGAAAAAAGTTATTAAAAACGACTTTAGTCAGTGGTTTAGTCATGGGGCTAGACGGGCCCCCAAGCTCACTGGGTGCCTCGGCGGAAGTAAACCAGATAAGTATTGAAATGTAACTACATATTTACACTATCGGACATAAGTCTTGCAACAAATAGAGAAATTTTTAAAATTGAAAATAAAATAAATTTCAATGTTGCTTTATAGTTTTAGTGTCGTTTTCTAAATAGATCATACTGTGATATTTAGACAAAAACTTCTTTAAAACATTATTTAAAGCAACATGCGAAGCCCATTAAGGTTAATTAATTAAATAAACAAAGAAAGTACAATACTATATTTATGGAAAACAATTTAAAACTATTTACGGGTTTAATAACCATATACATTGTTGCTATAATTTTGGCACATCTTACATGTAGTGATAGATTTCTCCAAACTTCTGGAATTTTATTCATAAGTGTTTGTTTGTTGGGAAAAAAATTTGGTTCGTATTCGCCGTTCTACGTTATCCCATATGTTTTCTATGGGATTTAGAACGGGGGATGAGGGGATGGCGCAGGCCAGTCTAAAACGCGGTATTGTTCTGCCTGAACCACTGTCACACATACTTAGAAGTGTGGTTCGGATCTTTATCTTGCTGAAAAATAAAGTGTAAGGGCATTTTCCATTCGGAGAAAGGTAGCATAACATTTTTCATGTTTTTATACATGAACCTGTTCATCATTTACAGGTCGTCTAACTAGCCTCTTAGAGTTGCCATACATTCTATAAGGAAGGGTGTTCACTACTAAAACTTTTGTGTTTTAATTTATTTGCATGATTGCAAAGTTATACTGATATTGCAAAACAGTCGATTGCCATTAATGAAATGCAAAGGAATTAAAAATAAGTATTTTTCTATTTTTTTGATAGCTTTTGTGAAAGAGTGTCATACAAAATTAAATATTTGTTACATATCTTAAATCGGGACATCGGGACTAGAGCCTAATAGCGGTGACAGTCCCGATATATCGGGACAGAGGACAACCCTACTCATGCCATCTAAATTAAATATATTGTCTCATGTTTCATCAATAAAAAGCAGCATACTCGGGAACTCGGGAGGAGTATGCGTTAAATATACAAATTGTTATATTTTTAATTTGTCGCAATACTTATGTCCGATAGTGTATATTTTGACTTGTATTGCTAAAATTTTAAAGATTTGTTTCGTATTTGTCGCGTTCCGAATTCGATGTACTCCAGTTTTGTCGTAACCCATAAAGCCATATTCGTCATACTCCAGATTCGTCGTGTAAAGCCGCGTCCGGACTTGCAACAATTCGCCGTGCTGCGCCACGCCGCGTACCGCGCCACATAGCGCGGACGTGGACGTGGACGGAATTCACATCGTTTTAAGGGCTTGGTGAATGATTCGTCGGAGATTCAGAGCTTGTTGGTTTTTTGGCGTCAAAGAAACAGGTTGGTTAATTTGAACGGATGTTTGGCGAATTGTTACAAGTCCGGACGCGGCTTAACATATAGTCGGTCAAGAAAGTGGTGTTATTAGTTTAAAGATATCTACTTAATTAAGATTCTGTATTCAAAGGATGCTCAACGGATCCTCTAATAACGGGCCTCCGCTATCTGTGTGTCTGTCACAAGAATGCATTTTTTGAACGGTAACAGGTAAAGCCGCGTCCAGACTTGCAGTAATTATCCGTGCCGCTCCCCGACGCATATCGCACCACATAGCACAGACGTGGCGGAATTCAAGTCGTTTCAAGGGCTTGGCAAATGATTCGCCGGTGATTCGAAGCTTGTCAGGTTTTTGGCGTCAAAGAAGCGCGCAAACGGGTTTTTAGTTTGGACGGATGTTGCAAGTCTGGACGCGGTTTAGGATATTTTCTTTTATTTTCATAAAATAGTTTTAATTTGTTGATGAAAATAGGTTACAATTTGTTTTTGGTTTTTAATTTTAATATGGAGTCGACTGTAATAAAGTCGGATTCAACTGGATATATTTATTTTATGCTAAAAAGAAGTTTAAATGACACCCCTTTACTCAAAATTTACTCGACCTCGATATCTTGTCCCATTTAAAGCATTGTACCCTATTTAATTATTAATTACAGACCTATTTAAGTGTAATAAGACTAATACGATTTTTGTTCTAAAATCCCTATCTTTCAACGCTCTGTGCATTGGTCCTGTTTTGTTGTTGCTTTACTGGCCAATTTACCTTTTTAATGTGTATATGACACACGTCTGAATGGGATTTGCTTCAAAATCGGTGTATCTGCGGTCGCCCAAACCTGCCGATGTTTTCCATATTAAATGGAAAACAGGCGACTCGCCGATTCCTTTGATCAAAATGCCGACCGATGTTACTGCGGCATTTGCAGAAAGTCGGCCGACCGATGTGCAACAGTTAAGATACAGTCAACAAATGTTCTCGCCGATTATATCCAAGTCTGTACGTGGCTAAAACAGGCGACTTGCCGATTCCTTTGATCATAACGCTGACCGATGTTGCCGCGGCGTTTGCAGCAAGTTGGCCGCATCGATGTGCAACATTCAAGATACAGTCGGCCAACAGATGTTTTTGCCGATTGTATCCAAGTCTGTACGTGGCTTTTATACGACTAAAGGTACGGGCACATACAGCAGCATCGGACGGCATCGGCAGTACAACAGCGCAAGTATGTGCGGACGGTAGGCACCGGATTTAAAAATCCCCAAAGAATATAGCACCTTGAATTAAAAACCGGCCGATACCGTTCCATATTATGTTCGATATAGAACAGATATTACGTTATTTGACAAGTATTTTAGCCAATTCCTTCCTGCGGGTTTTAATCCAGTGTTTTATACCACAGGTGAAAAGGCGCTGACTTTTAATCTTAACCCATGATGAAAAATATCTTATTTTTTTAAACTACAGTTTTATAAATGGTATTAGTACAATAAATATCTCAAGATTGGCTACATTTCGTTTGTTTTGTTGTGCCATTTTTGGACACGGTAATAATACCGTAAATATAGAAAACTTAGCAGCATAAAACAGGGTCATATAGAAAAAGTTAGGGACAAACTAGACAGTCAGTGAGTTGTATTATATCATACCAAAAGACTACCTTGATAAAAATATGGCAAGGAGGAAAAAATGGCAGCCATCTTGATTATTTCTATTTTTTGCTAATATCCCAATAAATATAATTTTTATCGAAAAACGTGACTAGTCCTTTATCATTTAGACATTAAACCTGCTTGATTAGGATAAATTAGTTTTAGTTCAAGGATATACAGGGTAAGTCAAAAAAGGAAAAACTACTTAAAAATAAAGTAAACTTATAAAAAAAGTGACAAAATCTGAAAAAAGTTCTGGTTAGTTTGATTAACTTACTATTAAACAATTATTTAGTTCTGGATCCTACTCAAAATTTTACTTTTTTGAAAAATTTTGGATTCTTCTTTTCAGTGCTATGCTCTGTATCCAGAGCGTAAGCCTCCTCTCCCACATATCAGGGGGAGGACCTTTTTTTCTTTTCAATTTTTTTCTTGCTTCTTGACATTTGCTACTTTTTTGTCTATGATTAGGGCCCTTTTAGTTTTTTGCCCCAGGGCCCCTACTGACCTAGCTACGCCACTGACAAAGAACTATACCCATCCAAGAGACTTAAAAGAAAAATTGCAACAAATTTGTTAAAATAAATTTGATGCTTCGCAATGCTTAAAATCAAGGCTACTATCCAATTTAAATCAGTGTTTTCATTTTGAAATTAACTATTTTTGTTTTTTCAAGGTGTTTGTTAAACGTGAAGCCAGAGGGTAACCAGGTATTTGTTACAGTTTAGTTTAAAACGACTGTAACATAGTGAAGCTACGAAGAGAAATGACAATTAGGGAAGTTCATAAGAGAATATACATAGAAAGTTTAACAAAAGTAGAGAAGCTTGTTTTTTAATGGTTAAAAGCGCTAACTTAATTTTATACCCAGGACACTTCAAAACCCCACATTTTTAAAACTGCAGTGTTCTCGAAAACTAAACAATGCTTAAAAAGCCGAAAGTTAAAACCAACTTTGATACTTTATGCAGGTGCATTATTTAATAACTTTAAAGGTGCAAGAATTTCTCAGTAATCATATGGATCCTACGGCATGAGATTGAAATGGTGAACTAGTTCCCTTTAAGACAACAAAAAGTAACACCCCCAAATCTACTAAAACCAGATTTTTGTCCAAATAAAGCGCTTATGGACGGAATTTGTAAAAATTTGAAAATGTTGAGGAATTACTTGTACTAATGCTATTTTTAGTGCTAGTTAAAGAAATACCCGAGTTTCTGTAACCAATGGAGTGACTTCAAAGGGTTACTTTAAGTTAAATTACCCTAACTACTGATGACTTTTTTAAGGCTGGTATAGATATCAAAAAATAAAAATAAAATAAAACGAAAATCATTTAGTAATTTAAATAAATATAAGATCTTAATCAAAGGGCAACTACTTATAGATGGACCAATATGTTTTTAAATAAAAAATAATTTATCTTAATTTAAAAATTATTTATCTTATCAAAATATGTCCTACTAGAAAACAATGACGAAAGTTTTCTGTTGCTTATATAAGTAGTATCCTAAATTTTAAATGCCTGGATTTAACATTTAAGCACCTTAAAATTTAATAGGTGGTCATAAGATTCCGAATTATTTCAAAAATGAATTCAAGAATTCTGCTTTGGTGCTTTATGGCCACTACAATGTTGTATCTTACAAATGCTGTGCCTGGTAAGTAAAAGGAATTTATTGAGGGGGTAATAAGTACGGGGTGTCCGGATTTTGTAGCAATTCCAGGGTATCTTGGTTATTTTTAGAGATAGAGACTTACAGTTTTTGCAAAGTGTTGCTAATTTTTAATGAAACGAAAGATGACACTAAAATATTTTTCATTACCGACTTAGTTTTTGACATACAGGGCGATTTTTTTCCATTTTGGGACCTCCCTTGTATTTCAGTTGTCTTTTAACTTACAACAAATGTAAAAACTGATATTAGTAGATATTTTTATGTAGAATCCATGGTGTAGTTAGATTTTTTTTTAATTATAAATATTTTAAGATATGAACCAAATATATGATTTTTCTTATGGAACACCCTGTATATTTTCTAATTATTAAATTATGGGGGATGAAAGCTTTTAAAAAATATATAATACCTTATAGACAAAATATATTTTTAGACCCTTAAATAATGTTTTTAATTTTAAATTTAAATTTGATATAGTGGGCCGTGACATAGCCTTTAAAACCAACAAATAAAGGCAGCTCTTAGTTATAAATTTATTTACATTTTACAACAACACGTAAGCGTTGACTATTTTATCCCACCCAGCACCCCTATTTACCCACCCCCTCCCGGTTCCTTAATTATATTCACTTTTTAATTAATTTACAAAATAATTTGGACAGCACCACTGACTTTATACTTTAAACAGTGTCGAAAATCAGTATGTATCCATGATTTCTAGAAGTTCTTTTGATTTAAAACAATTGTTTTATATCTTATCCGATATCTCCAAAATTTAAAAATAAGTAAGTACCTTATAATTTTGGTAACAGTTTTATACACGTTTTTCCACTATTTTGTTTTAAATCAAATGTTTTCCTAAAAATAATGGATACATACTGATTTTGGACACTGTTCTGAGCATAAAAACAGTGACTCTAATCCAAAATATTTAGTTTTTGATTAATTAAGGGGATGCCGTAGCACGTTAAATTCGCTAAAACGCGATTCGCTGCCGTTTTTTAAATATTTGTTTTGGAAAAAATTTGTATATAGGAAAGTTTCTTAAAGTGATCCAAAGATTATCGGAAAGTTAATTGACTTTTGG
Source organism: Listronotus bonariensis (assembly GCA_014170235.1). Taxonomy (NCBI): domain Eukaryota; kingdom Metazoa; phylum Arthropoda; class Insecta; order Coleoptera; family Curculionidae; genus Listronotus; species Listronotus bonariensis. Next base: position 7,458 of record JACEGR010006719.1, read on the forward strand.
TAATGTTAATAATTAACACATGAAATTTCTCAAAATTACAAAACCGTAAAAATAACGTGCTACGGCATCCTCTTAATAAGTAAAAAACTTAAGAGAACCGAGGGCAGTATAGGGGTGCTGGGCGGGGTAAAACAGTCAAAACTCAGATGTGACTGAAAAATTTCAAAAAATTATGAATTGAGGGCTACACTTATTCATTAATTTTATAGTCTATATCATGTAAAATTCAATTGTAAAATTATAAACATTTATTAAGGGTCTAAAAATGTAAAATATCTATAAAGTGTTATATATTTTTCGACCACTGGATTATACGTATAAATATCTACTAATAATTAAATATTTTTCATGTCCCTCTTCGTTTTTAACATAGAAAGCGAAATTCATTTTTTTCCAATTTGGGACCCTCCTTGCATTTCACTTGTCTTTTAACTTACAACAATGGTTAAAACTGATATTAATAGATATTTTTACTAGAATTCAGTGGTGTTGTATTTTTTTTTTTTTTGAAATATTAACCAAACATATGATTTTTCTTATAAAATACCGTATATATTTTTTATTTATTAAATTATGGCGGATGGGAGCTTTCCAAAAATATATAATACTAATTTTATATTTTTTGACCCTAGACTACTGTTTTAATTTTAAAATTAAATTTCATATAGTGTGCCATGATATAGACTTTATATCAACAAAACAAGGTAGCCCTCAGTTCATCATTTATTTACATTTTACAGCAACATCTAAGTTTTGATTGTTTTACCCCGTCTAGCACCCCTATTCACCCCTTGGTTCCTTAAGTTTATCCACTTATTAGCTCAAAACATTATCCAAAATCAGTATCTTCTTCTTTAATCGATTTAAAACAAAATAGTGGAAAAATATTAAGTTCTTAAGTAATTAAATAAGTAAATAAGTATATTTTTCCGTTTCTTTTTTTAAATTATGAGTTAACACAAATTATGTTTTTTGATTGCGAAAAGAAAAAGCCTAAAGTGTAGGGTTGCCATCCGCCCCAATATATCCGGACTGTCACCGTTATTAGGCCCTATGTCACGACTTCCCGATTTCATAGCGAAAAGTCCCGATTTACGATATGGAAAAAGATATTCAATTTTGTAGTAACCTTTTTATCGTCTACAACTTCAAAAAAAAAAGATCGACTATTTATACCAAACATTCTAACTTATCCAGCTATATGTGAATGCTTATTTTCAATTCCTTCACATAATGCCAATTCACTTTCCAGACACATATTGTTTTTCTACACACATTCAGGGGCCCCTATACTTCCCATTTCCCATTTTCCTAATACATTGCTTTGCTTATTTCAGGATTGCTTTTTCTACCACTAAATTTTGCTTATACATATTTGGGAGCCCCTTTACCCCAGGGGCCCCGTATCATTGATACGGCTGATACGGCGGTTCCTATGCCCCTGACAACATCACTAAATGAAAAGTGTTGTATCGAAAGTGACGGGAATTTTTTATAAATAATTTTATTGTTTATAAGGCTCTAGCTCCTAAACTAAAATAGATGGAAACATTTTTTCAAATACAATTTGTTCCTTAAAAAAATCTACAAATGACGTTTTATAAACATCGATCTGACTGTTAGAACCGAATTCTATTGTAATAACTTTGCTATAAATACAATTTTGATTAAAAATAGGGCTTAGCTTTGAAGCTGGTAATTTTACCTTCAATTTGAGCTATTACAGAGTTAACTTACCCACCATCAAGCCAAAATTTGCCTAAATGCAGTAATTTTTGCAATGTTTTTGCACTAATTTTGCCATATCTCCGGTTCTAACAATCAGATCAATGATTATAAAACGCCGTTTTGTAGTTTTCTTTTAAGAAACAAATTCGTTACTTCCGACACAAAAGCAAGTTTAACATTTAAATTAAGCGGGTCAAAATCCATGGGAATACAGTCTGAAACTCTCTGGGCTCCGATCGGCCATAAAACAGTCCTGGCCCCTAGACTAAAGTTACCACATTTACAATTGTTGAAATCGGGACAAGTGAAAGAAGATGGGTTTCTTCGTATTTTTAACTTTTTGTCCCGCAAAAATCGGGACGTGTTGTCACTTTACCCTAGACTAGGTCTTTTGGTTACAATTCTTGCTTCTTTCCTTCACTTTGCGCCCCTCCCCAGGTATATTTAGGAGTAAATCATTACCCAACAATTTCTTCTTTCCTTTCTCCTTAAATTTGCGCCCTTTCCGATCTGGCGCCGAAGTGGTTGCTTCACGGCTTTACTCTTAATCCGGCACTGCATGGTTCGTCACCTTAGATAACCTACATTTAGATCCGCAGTGGCAAAAAGCATTTTTCGGACTTTTACGACCTCGCGCAGTATATAAATCGAGGGTGGACGAACATGCCGTGGCAAAATACGACCTCCGGCACCCCGTGACCTCCGTCCGCGGTCTACCCGTGACGCTCATTAACTACCGTACTCCGAACGGAGAACCAGGACGCCGTCAACAAATTCTTTCCGATAATGCGAATAGTCTGTTTGGCGCCAGGCGCGTTTACCCTCGATTTGCTTGCGCACAAACCCGTTTTTTCGCCTATGAAATGTAACTTTTGTTTCGCGCAGGTAATACCATTGGCAATCCATCGAGATCAGTGGTCGTCACCGATTAGCTGATTTAATGTATTCCTTTTACCTTTTGGAACCGTTCTTTGAACTGCCAATAGTGTCAAGAACGGTTCTACAACATGAAAAAATGTCAAGAAATTGTAAAAGGAACACTTATGGTGTCGTTCTGGGCAGTTCTGGAGCATAAAAGGAATACAGCAAGTGCTGTGGTGTTTTTAAAAGGCTGGTACACACGGACGTCAATGTATGTAGACATGTACGTGCATACATGAAGGCTTAAACAAAAACGTGTACGTCGCGTTCGTTTAGACGTGAGTTCCAACGTTCCACGTTCAAACACACAGCAAAATTTTGCACACACATTGACGTTTTTGGTTGCGCGTTCATGTATGTACGTACATGTCCTCATACATCCACGTCCGTGTATAGAGGCCTAAAGATACGGGTGAAATCCATAATACCACAAACACAAGTTAAGGATCAGCAGCGATTCCAAATTGGTTCGCTTTGCGTTCACTTGACGACTGCTAACTGCTAACTAGTTTAAAATGATATTATTTGCTAACTACCAAAGCTTTTGTAAAAAAACCACTGTTTAAAGCACTTAAAAAAATATTTTATACTTTAACTAGTCTTAGAGTCAAAAAACTGTCGAAAAGCAAAGGAAAACGCCAAACAAATTGTTAAAAACACGAATACACACATACTCTTGTGGTTTCCACTTTGTTCACCTATTTATTCACATTACTACGTCAGAGGAGGTGATGATGATGATAAACGTTATACGCAAGCTCCAACCTTGTATGCTTTGTATTATGGGTGAAACCATGTTCCCGCATATTTAAACAAAAATCATGTCTTTTGATGGTACCAACCGTAAATTCATGTAGAAAGTTTTGGCTAAAGGGCGTAACCCATAGAAAAATATTAAAACCAGTCCGAATTTCGCGCATAAGTTTTAACCCTTACCCACAAGTCACAGGTGTAAGTCTTGAAAGTTGTCGCGTTTTAATAGTAGTACTAAAAATTTTAGTCACTCACAACCAAATTTTTAATAAGACTAGTCTAAAGTTTCTACATTGTATTGATAGTCCCAAGTCTGGTTTTACACTAGCCGGTGACGGACCGATGCTATTGAAGTGTATTGAGGCTTAAGGGGTTATATAGTTAGAAGGCCGAAAGAAAAGCAAATTTTCCAGATTTTTTTTTAGTTTTAAATTTCTTGATCTAAAATTTTGTACATATATTAAGGTATCTTTTAACTGTATTTTAAGACTTGGTATTAGTAAAACTATTTATTTGGAAAGGAGCTACAGCTGATCTCCGGGTGCACCTCTCAAAAGACGTTTTGCGGTGATCACTATATCTCTGAACTAGATCCTCTAAAATTAAAAAACCAAACAGATTTCGTTAAAGTAATGTTTAATCTAGTAATAAATCGAAGGAATAAGCATTTTTTTTTGACAAAACGACGATTTCTAAAAAAACTTTTCGACCAAAATTTCCACTTTCAATTGTTTTTAAAAACAAAAACATTTATCGGTGAAAACATTTTTTTTGAATAATTACTACAAAATATATTTAAGAAGCTCGTGTTAAACTTTGAAACTAATCGGTTTAGCCGTTCTCGAGTAATGGTGGTCACCGACTTTAAAAACACCATTTTGATAAAAACGCGTTTAAAGTTTGAAAAGTACAGGGTGTCCCATTTTGGTTGTCCCTTATGGGAAACTTGGAAACCATAAAAGATATTAAAAATCCGATACCCCATCCTCGAGCTCTTTTTGGAGAAAACATTTATGGTAAAAACAGATCATCGCTATCGCGAAGCGTTTCAGAGATACAGGGTGATTCTCGATTTTTCACTTTTTGAAAAGGTCCTGTAGCTTTGTTGTTATTACAGATACGAGGAAACTAATTGCACATTATAAAGACACTTTTTTCCGTAGAATCCAGTGGCGTAGCCAAAAATTTTTGAGCTGTCATTTTTGACATATGACCCAAACATGTTTATTTTTATTAGGGACACCCTATAAATGATTAGGTAATTAAATTGCTTGTTTTTTTCTGATTAAAATGATATATCATAGTAGGTGGTTTAATAAATTTTTACGTCCAATATTGGAAAAATTATGATTTTAAAGACGCATTGCGGCTTCTATCTGTTTTTAAATTGTTTTATATTTTTGTTTTAAAAGGAATCTGTCATCCCTTAGCTCAGGAGACATTTCCGTAGAAAAAAACAAAAAATTAGTTTACAACAACAATAATAAACAAGTTATATTAATTAAACTTAAAAATTTATCAAGTTTTTTAATTTTTGATTTTTTATTTTTTTATTTTTATGAATTCTCCATGTCAACTTTACCAATAGAGCAAAAAAAAAAATTTAAAGTCCAAAAAAATCGAAAAATTTTGACACACCCTGTATAACTTTGATTTTTATTTTTTTATACAACATTATCATACTAATACAGTACCAAAATTTTTTGCTTCAAATTCATAAATAAGGACGCTATGAATTTTTAAATTTAAACATAAAAATAATTATTTTTAATTTTTTGGGACACACTGTATCATTTATATATATATATATATATATAATATTCTTCCTTATCATATATATTATCCACCATAATTTCATCCTTATATATTCAAAAATAAAATTGTAGGAAATTTTAAAGTTAAAAATAAAAAAAATCATTTTAATTTTTGAGACACCCTGTATCATTTTTTTATATATAATAATATTTCTCACCATCACATTTATCAAATACCAAAATTTCATCCCTTTATTTTCATAAATAAAATTGTAGGAAATTTTTAAATTTTAAAATAAAAAAATTATTTTAATTTTTGAGACACCGTGTATCATTTTATTATGCGTATTAATAATCTTCTACATCATATATATTGTTTACCAAAAATTTCATACTTATATATTTATCAATAAAGTGATAGGAAATTTTAAATTTTAAAATAAAAAAATACGTCTTTAAAATCATAATTTTTCCAATATTTGACGTAAAAATTTATTAAAACCACCTACTATGATATATTATTTTAATCAGAAAAAAACAAGCAATTTAATTACCTAATCATTTATAGGGTGTCCCTAATAAAAAAAAACATGTTTGGGTCATATGTCAAAAATGACAGCTCAAAAAAATTTTTGGCTACGCCACTGGATTCTACGGAAAAAGTGTCTTTATAATGTGCAATTAGTTTCCTCGTATCTGTAATAACAACAAAGCTACAGGGCCTTTTCAAAAGTGAAAAAATCGAGAATCACCCTGTATCTCTGAAACGCTTCGCGATAGCGATGATCTGTTTTACCATAAATGTTTTCTCCAAAAAACTCGGCGGGTGTCGGGGTACAATATCTCTTATGTTTCAGAGTTTCCATGAGATTAACCAAATGGGTTTACCCTACTACATAAAAGAACTCTGAAACGCCTTTTAAATTTGCGTGTATCTTTTTGTGTGTATTCTTAAATATATGAACATTAAGAAAATAAAATAAAAAATAGTGTTTTTTTTAATTCTATCTGTATATAACCCCTTAAGAGACCTTTCACACGTTGGAATGCGGAGAGCCTTGTCAGGCCTAGCTTGGCAAGTGTGAAACGAGGGTAAGTCAATGTTTTTAAATGGAAGGAGGGTGGGTCACTATAATAGCTAATAGAAGTCTTTTTTACTAACAATTTAATACGACTCAATCTGTAACTGACAGGGGTGGCCTTTTACAAATATGTATACTATTTTTATATTGTGTTTTAGAATGTCCAACTTATGATCCATCAAGTCCGGCAATTTTTCTAGAAGATCCAGATAATTGTGGTGCATTTTATGAATGTGCTAATGGTGAAGCTCGGCATTTTTATGTCCCCCGGGCACCTACTTTAGAAAGTGACATAGAAACCTGTAACTATGCAGCTGACGTGAATTGTGGGAATAGACCTACAACACTAGATCCTTCTTCTACCTCTACGACGCCTACTTCTTCTAGTTCTGTAGAAACTACTTCACCGGAAACTACCAGTCCAGAACCAACACCTGCGTCGAAATAATAAAAACCAGCTATTGTTGCCAACAATGTTCACTCCTTAATCTCTGATCAGAAGAATAAAATTAAGAAAAAAAAATGAAATGTAAACTAGTTAGTAAATTTTTATAATAAAAAAATAATTATTTATTTTTAATTATTTTGAATGTTAATTTAAATTAAATTCCTTCACCTTCACCTTCAAGTGTAAAGGGGCTTTTGATTCGTGAAATCGTAGTTTTTACAGCGAATTTTTTATGTCCTACTTTTTACTTTACAACTATTATTTGTTTGAATTTTCTTGTTTGTTATACTTATTATATTATTAATAAGTATATTACTTACAAGTTGGAAACCGACTAATTTAAAAAAACCCACGAGTGTATGAATAGTAGATATATTTCCTAACAAGTGCTGAAGGTCCCACATTTCCGCAGACGACTGCTGTCACCAGCGTGCACGTTCGATCAAGCAGTGGAAAACCCACTTTCTGCACGTGTTAGGAACGCTATTTTTCTTCGAGCCTAAGGAAAACATATAACATTTTCTTCTTATTTTATTATTAACCCAATGCTACCTTATACCGTACATGTACTTATAGTCGGCATTGCTTTTATCGTGCGGATGTATCAGTTAATCAAAGACTAACTTTTGTAGTTACATTCGGTTATAACTTATTTAATAACACCCAGGAGCGCAGAAGTAGGGGGAGGGAAGGGGGGTAGAGAAGCTTAGTTCTAGCCAAGACGGCATGAGCCCCCTCAAAATTATTGAACATTTAAAATATATTAATGTTTTTCGACAAATATACTCTACCAAGAGGGGCCTAAACCACCCAAAAACCAGGGACTAGTTGCGCCACTGCTAACACCTTTTGAATACATTCCGACAAAACGGGAATGCAATAATAAAGATCAGTCTACAGGGTGTCCAAGAATATGTGGGCAATCTCTCGGATTCATATAGAATACATAAAAATAATGTGACATGTTCATATAAAATATCTTTTTTTAGAGTTCGTCTTTACAGAATATGTGTTTACATACAGGTATTTAGTTAGATTGTCTCTTTTCCGCACATTGCCTATGTGCTATGTTATTTAGCTCAACCAGTATACTTTTTCTCACTGCAGTGTGTTATACTGTTTGACAATATTTTTATATCGATTATTGCCTTTCTATTAATTTTGACCAATCGCTATAAAGAATTGGTATGTTAAGTATAAATTTTAGGTGGAAAAATCAGCTGTCAACTCAGCTGTCAGCAGTTTTTAGAAAAAAATTGAAAAAACTGTCATGCAGGTTTGACAAGTTGGAAGTTATATTGTTCTTATTAATTATTGTTCTTATTGTTTTAATAAAAAAATGTTGTATTAAAATAAAATGTTTGTTTGACTCAGGAAATATTTTTTAATCTTAACAAATATGCCTAGTGCATCTAATTTTTTTTGTAGAAAAATTGGTATACTCGGTTCTAAGTATCTGTTTTAACAAATAGCATCCGCGAAAGTGCGCGAAACTTAATTACCAAAGAGAAATTTTTGTTAAGCATTTATCAAATCAAACCAGGTATCTTAGTACTTGGGCGTGCAACAAATGTTTGTGGACTTAACTTTAAATAATGTAAAAATATACTTCATGGAACGTGTCGAATTTCGATAGATCACCTGTCAAGAAAATTTTATTGTTAAAAAATAAACAATACAAAATAAAATCGGTACTAAGAGGATCATTAAAAGAAGATATCATGTAAATTGGTGCAGCAATACTCTCTTAGATTGATAGGCTGCATGTTAAAAGACCGTGTGATTCACTCGACACTTTTAGGCGAAACTCTGACGGCGCGAGTAGCAAATGGATGTCCACAGGGGGGTGTCATCTCCACTTCTTTGGAGCCTTGTTGTGGACGAGCTGATAGAGAGCGTTAAGAGCAACGACCAAGAAGTGCTAGGGTATGCGGAAAAACATAGTCATATTAGTCATTGTATGTAAGGGCAAATTCAATACTATGGTCAGAAAGCGAATGCAACACACCCTGAATGTAATTGCAATTTGGACGAAAGAGGTTGGCTTAAAATTAGTCCAGCCAAATTTAGAATTGGCACTGAAATACCAATGATGAAGTAATCATGTGTACCACTGTGTTGAATGACACTTTAGTGTTGAAACCTTTTTGGATGTCATGGGTGTTGAAACAGTGTTCATGAATGTTATGACACCTGAAATGAAACCGACACACTCAGCAACACTTTAACAGATGGCGGAATATTGTCTAATAGCGACGTTGCTGTGATTCAAGATTTCGTTTCGGATTAACGCACTGACACGCAGAGATCTAAATTTATATTTTATTTTGTTACTTAAAATCGGCAACTTCATTTAAAAAGATACAGGATATAAAAGTTTCTGAGACAAAACATAATTATAGCCATAACCTAATGGCTCCTCTCGCACTTTAACACTAATCCTGAACACATTACAGCGCGCTTTAGCCCTAAACTTAAGCATCACCGTGCTTAACTTCACGCCAATTTATCAAGAAACAATTTTATTGTATGACATTTTTGTGCTGAAACTCGCAGCGTGCCGCACTTCGCCATTTTGTCAAGAAACAATTTGATTGTGTCATATTATGACACCTTTGTGTTGAAAGCCAGTGTCAGAGTTACCGTTTTAACACCCGATACTTTAGGGTGTTACCCATGACTATGATGGAGCAGGTGAAGTATTTGGGGGTTGTACTGGACTCAAAACATACCTGAAACCACAACTCGATCACTGGTTATACAATACTGTGGTGAAACCAACTAACCAGAACTAACCAAAACATACCTGAAACCACAACTGGATCACTGGTTATACAATACTGTGGTGAAACCAGCCATAACCTGCATCCATTATCTGGTGGACTAAGACCAGACAACATACGACTTCGACTGGGCAAGGTGCAAAGACTGGCTTGTCTGGGCATAGCTGGATGCCTAAAAAGCAAACCAACAGCGGTCTTGGACACCCTATTTGACCTCCCGCCCTACCTACAGTGATACAAGGGGAGGAAAGAAGGGAGGTGTACAGACTAAAAGAGTAACCCGAGCAACACAAATGTTAAATCAGGGCATATAGCAATAAAAAAATCATAAGGAGTTCCATAATGGATATAAGGACAGACTATATGACCCCACAAATCGTACCCGGTAGACCCTTCAGGTGACAATACTTTAAAGGGAGAACTGAGCAAACAAAAATTCTAGACCCTCTCTCCGAGGTCAAACCTGGTATACGGACGAGTCCAAAACGAAATAAGGGGCAGGAGCAGGTGTTTATAATGACACAGAAAACACTCGTTTGACGTTCCCACTGGAAAACCACGCCTTTGTATTTCAAGAAAAATCTTTACGATTTTTACAACCGGTAGGATTAACAATCAAAGGCCACGCACAAATTGTACAATCAACGTTTTTACGGATAGTCAAGCAGCCCTTGGACAATAATTTGTCCCAAGGTATCGTCTTAGCTGCATGCCTCGAAAAACTCAAGGAAATGGCAGGACGCAACAACACGAGGTTGATGTTGCGATGAAAACGCAGGTAAACTGGTAAAGAGGGGGTCAGCCAGGACATAAGTTGGGCCAGTCTAGTCCTTGGAGTGTAAAGAGTACCTTCCGAAGTGCGGTACAAAACTGGGTAAAGGACCAGCAAAGACTGCAGGGACAGGTTCCTTAACATATGCATGGGAAAATACGCAACAAAGGACCATGTGCTAAAAAAGCTGAAGAACTGCGCAAAATGAGTAGGAATCAGCTAAGAATAATTACAAGTTTCCTCACTGTACATGCTCCAGCGAAAGAAGATCTTCACCAGATGGGGTTATACAAACTGCAGATTATGCGGAGCAGAGGCCGAAAGAGTAACCCACATACTGTCAAAATGTCAGAGTGTGAGGCACTGAATCACAAAAGACATGCAATCTTCGGGAATTTTAGAGAGCCCTCGGGAACATACGGTACGCATTCAGCAGACCTATACCGCTTTCTTAAAGGCACTACAGTACTGGAGTGGGTACAATTAAACGAAAGTCTGGTACAATAAGCCTTCAGGCTGAAGCACCACCGGTCGTGAAGACGGCTCCCTGAGAGAAAAAAAACGTCTCTTACGAACTTGCTAGCAAATTTAGCTTAGAAAGAAATAAAATGGAGACGACTTATTTTTGGGGTGCGAAGGGATGAAAAATTTGCCAATAGTTCCCTAATTGTAATACAATGATATTATTATACATTTTTAAAATTAAACAATACATATCTTAAGAGGTACTTTATGTAAAAGAGCTGTTAAAAATGATGGATGCATCTAATCATTAAAACAATGCTGTTCTTTATCTTTATTTATAATATAAATACCTAGATATTTCTGTTATTGTATTTTAATATCAACTTATTTTCTAATAAATAACAGCTTCGATCATGGTTAGGGAAATTGTTTTTGTTTTGTTGGTAATAAGTGCCATTGCTTGGCCTTCCTCTGCTTTGCCAGGTAAGTTTAAACTAGATTTATTAATTGACAGCTTAAAATGAAAATAAGAGTTTAAAATATCGGATAAGTAAAAAGTACCTAAACTCTTTAAAACCGCAAATGCTAGATACTGAATTTTGTAAATGCAGCTAAAGCAGTTTAAAAGGTTAAGAGTTTCAGTACTTTATGCTAATAGAGTAGCAGCCCGTGAGCGGCAGACTCGTCATTTTGTAAAAGCTGAAAGTTTGTCAGTGCATGCTTCCAACATAGGTAGAGTTCCAACGCTGTTAGTTAAACACCGCTACGTCATACTTTGATAGCATCAAAATACCCCAAACACACATCTCATCGACTACAGAAACCCTATATCTACAATTTGCGGTAGTTAGTTATTCTGTGCTACAATTAACCGATGCCTATGGTAAAAAAATAGATAGTAAGTCAGTGCTTTTGTATGTAAACATTTGGTTGTTGATGACGTAGCGTTGTTGAACTTACAGCGTTCGTACGTAAGAAGCGATGGGAAACGATGAAGTATGACTTAACCTGTATTTATAGATTGACGTTTCTGTTTTCCATTTGACGTTTTCAGTTAGACGATATAACAACAACTTTCCATTTGTCAATTTATATTTTCTGTTTGCCGTTTCCATATACCATATCAAAAACCGAAACTTTAAATGGCAAACGGAAACAGAAACGTCAATCTATAAATTCAGCTTAATAATGGCTTTGGCAGGTACCAGGTATCAAAGGTTAATTAACTGAAACATAACTTTCGTTATTTTGTAAAAGCTGAATTTTATATGCAGTGTGTCCGCCTAAGTTCTCTACATATGAGAAACTTTTAATTGTTACGAAAATCTTACTGTTTAAAAAACCTTATTCTGCATGGTCTAAAACCTAAAAGCAATCATTAGATAATTATTTTTGTCAGTAGTATACGGGTATCTCAAAAACATTAATTTTGTTCAAATGGACAGTACCCTTATTTTTGAAAATATCAAAAATTATTATTAAGAAAAATTGTTTAGAAAAAAAATAACTCTTAGATATGCAAACTCATTCATTATTAAGAAAAACGTTTTTTTTTTTTATTTTCTGATGATAAAGAGATAAACATTTAAATTTGTACATTTGTAAATAATTATTTTGAAATGTAATATCTAAAGAAAGCTTAATAACTGTCAAAACAGTAAAAGTCACAGAAACGCTTGTTATCGCATGAAAAAGTAAGAAAACCCTTTTTCTTGTAAATGAATGAGCTTGCATATTTAAAAGTTATTTTTAATTCTAAACATTTTTCTTTAATAATAATTTTCGATATTTACAAAAATAAGAGTACTTTCCTCTTAAAGAAAATTCACATTTTTTAGATACCTCGTATACTACTACAAAAATGAATATCTAATGATTGCATTTTAGGTTTTGACCATGCTGAACTTTTATAGAAAATAACTTTTTTCGTAAAATTAATAATAAAAAAGTTTCCCATATGTAGAGACACACTGTATATTACTTGGGTACCTATTAGAAGATATCCCCCCCAGTCGGCTGATTGGTTTGACAGTTCCAAACCCCCAAACATTTTATGTGAGGCCCCATGGTTCGATGAAGTTTCATATTTCTGTTATTTAACAAGATATGACAAAAAAACTTATATACAAGTTGTAAAAGAAATCTTTATTTTTTGTACAGATTCTTCCAAAAACATTTTAAAAAAACTAATCTCACAGTAACAACTTTTTTGGGACACTCTGTATAAATCAAAATATGTTTAGGACATGCCTATTTCCAAACCCTGCAAATAGTATATAAGACTTTTGTCATATCATGTTAAATAACAAAATTATTGGACTTCTTTGGACCATTGGGCCAGTCCAAAATTATTGTCTGCCAATGGGTTGGAACTATCAAAACTGTTAGTTCTCTACCACATTTACCTATAAAATGTTGTCCTATTTTTAAAAATAAAGGTACCTACTAGAGTTTTCCCAAAATTGTGTTTAAAAATTCCAAAATTTTTGGTCCATTTTGTCCTCTTGTTACACTTATCCTGGAACACACTGTATATTTTTGTACCCATATCAAATTTTTCAGAATGTCCATCCGTTGACGACCCAATTAAGCCTACTCTGTTTGAAGATCCCGATGACTGTGGTGCTTTTTATGAATGTGCCTATGGAAAACCCAATATGATAAAATGTCCACCAGGGCTTTATTATAACTCTGTTTTAGAAGTCTGCGACTATAGCGCGGATGTTAATTGTGGAACTAGACCAACGACTCCAACGCCAGGAAGTACGGTTGATCAATAAACAACGTTTTTGAAAATGACCAGTTTATTCATGGAATATTTTATAATTATGAAATAAACTGATATTAATTTCAAATAAACATTTACATAATTTACCTTGTTTTGCGTATTCTACATTTTTATTCCATTGCTACAAAGTCCTTTAAAAGACATTTTAAATGGTGATACAATATACATAATCTTCCAATAAAAAATATACACAGACAAATATAAACAGACAATTCTTTATAGTAGGGGAGCTCACGATGCTAAATGGGAATTTACTTAAGCGTCATAGAGACCCACTGGGTTGCAAAGTTTAGATTATAAGAATAAAAAAATGGATAATGTATACCTATTTTATCTGTGGGGGAAGCGGCTTAAGATTTTTAATATGTCAAAAAATTCAATTATTATTTCGGCTTGTGGAAATCGTTCGGATCGTATCGGATTATATATTTTTCGTTATCCTTAAATTATTTTCTTCAAAATGAAAAAAATAGCCAAACTCAAGAATGTCAAAATGACGTTTTTTAAACTGTGTAGACCTCCGCTTTCTTTACGTCACTCTTAATTTGTTCGATTAGTGGAATATACACTTAACCATTACACATTACATATACAATTTAGCATGTAATTAGCTTACCCTATTTTAATCTGACACGCTCGTAAATTTCTGATGGATATATTTTTGTTTTTACAATCGGCCACGTATACGGAGCTCATATTTGGTGATGATACTTAACCTGGTACAAGGTATTCTCCGGTATAATAATCTGCCGCGCTATAGTAAATCCCAAAATCCCCTCTTGCACTCCCGTATTAAGTAATTTAAGGACACAAAGTTTATGGATCCGGAAATTTTTTATTATCAAGGTACAGCGTGACAAACTTCTTAGAAAACTTTAAAATATTAAAAACACTTAATTTAATAAAACTTGTGGGCGATGCTTAACTCGGAACTTGGAACACCAAGCAGGTAAATAAAATAATTATGCCCAAGTCGGCACCTACGTAGGCAGTTACTCTGTTCTACATAGCCCAACTCGGCACAGAAATCATTTGTATCTATTTTAGGTAACTGAATGATTGTGGATCTTACAGTTAGTCCTGGTAAACAAATCCTTTTTTAAATTCCTTAATTAAACCCAAGACTAATACACACTTACGAATGGTTAGTTCTGGAAAGCAAGTTCTTTTTCTTTAATTCCTTAATTAAACCCAAGACTAATACACACTTTATATACATATATATCTTTTATTACCTGTAAGTTTTGTGTGCCCAGTTGGGTCATTATAAATGGTCCGACAAGATGTCATAAAATTGACCCTTATAAAGTGTGCCGAGATGGGATACACCAAAACTTTTTAGTTGCAATTAGGTGGACTTTTTTGTTTTTCTTTAAAAGTAAGCAACTTACGGAATAATAATAAGGGGTAAAAAGCGCTGTGTTTTTATTTGCGCCATCTAAAGAAAATTTAAAAATTGCAGTGGTGTACATTTTTTTGTCAGAACTATTTATTTACTCAGAAACCGCTTTTGAGAATTTATTTAAATTTATTAGTTAGTGCCAAATTAGCCCCTAACACCGCAAAATTACAACAAACATTTGAAATTATATTTAGGATATTTACTGGAATAATTTTTTTATAAGTTTAACACCTGTGTTTAGAGAACAAGGAATTTGCGGACCCTTCTTTATATGATCTTTTTGTCCTTTAAAAAATAATTGTCTGTTAAATTCAGTACCTGTAATTTATTAACACCCTGTATATAGTAAATTTAGAAATATTTTTAGACATTTTGGTGACGTCTTTCATGCATCAAAGGACATTTTTTGACAAAAAAATGCAAAAAAATATCGAGCGGAGTAGTTCGCAAGGGGTCTACAGTAAATATTTTTTATATTTAAAATGGTACACCCTGCATTTTCTTAAAATATTAGTATATTGCGCAACATGTAAAAAAGCGATATGTTTCCAGAATCCATCAACCACCAAGAGTACGGAAATATGTCTTGTCCTACGAGTTGCAAATACTATTTTTTCTCCAATCAAAATATTTTTTTAATTTTCGTTTTAGATAGAATAAAATATATTTTTTCTTTTTAGTTTTTAATAAATATAAACTTTTTAATAATTTGATCTCTGTATAATTCGTTACTATGGTATCACGTTGTATTGTCGATTGACTTTGACAAACGATATAAAAATATTGAAAAATTAAAAAGCAAAAAGGTAAGCGTCCGAAAAAAATATTTTTAGCCACGGCCGGAAAAGTACATTGCCTAGCAACGCCCTTTACCTAAGAAATATTGCATTTTGGAGGTAAAAAAATATTAGAAATATCGACGGGTGTTTAACAAAACACCGTAAGCAACTTACGTCAAGTTTTACAGGAAACGACTTTTCCTTTCCATTGCGTTATTTTTAAACAAAAACCGAGAACTGAAATAAAGCCGTGCACTAATGTATATACAAAAATAACCAAGTTTGTTTTAAAAATAACGTAATGAGAAGAAAAATCGTTTTCTGTAAAATTTGACGCAAGTAGAGTTCGTCACAAACCCATCGATATGTAGATTTCCGTCCGATCGAAGAAAAAAAGAATGCCGCTTAGTTTAAAACAAATCTTATCTCTTGACTTAGAGCGAAAATGTTTAAAGTGGTTCGGTTTAAGAATTTAATAGGAAAATTGATTTAAGGCCAAATGGATGGATTTAAAAATTAAATTTTATAAATATGAACTAAGCTAAGTCCGGATAAAGCAACGGTCGTGGAAAAGCCAGAATCGAAACGTTGCAAGACAAATAAAGATCTAGTGGCCGTCCTCATTTCTGCTACTCTTTCTTTCTTTAAATTGTCTGCTCAAGACGATAACTACCAAAGTTGTGTTTTTTTCTAACTGGGTATACAGGAATTTGCACAAGTAATTTGTATTAAAAATATGCTTCAAATCCTTTTATTTTTTAAAATAAAACATCTAGTTACAAGTTAACGTTATCAATTTTCTAGAATAATTTGTAATTTTGTATGACACTTTAAAAATATAGATTGATTGCTAGATATATTAATTGCAAGTATATTTCAATTGTATCTTTTTCAGAAATAATCATTATTTTGCATGTTTGTACAGAGCACTTATTTTGTTCTAAGAAATGTCAAATTTATGAATCAATATATTTACCCATTAAATATTTCTTGGTACGCATTATCTTTTATCAAAAATGGTAGAATTGTTGCTTAACAAAATAAAAAAACCATAATTATTAAAAAGTTTTTAGTCAAGATTAATTTAAAATCAAATCAAATAATTTTGCAATAATTGGTAATTCTACTTTGGTGTATAAATAAGACACTTTTGTTTGTTTTACCCCTGCGCAAAAACACAACTGACACAATGGTGCAAAACATACATATCTACTCTATACAGGGTGTTTCCTAACTGCGGTACGAAACTAAAGGGGGTGATTTCTTATGTCTGTCGTTTGTCCGGACTTGCTTCCTTACTGAGATACAGGGCTTTAAAGAAAAAAGTGTTTTTTTTTAACTATCTTAAAAACCCTTTAACTAATTTAGATAAAATTTTGTTCAATTATTTAATGTAATAGGGCAATTATAAAGCTCTACATGGATTTAGATTATTGGGCCCAGTGGCGTTTCAGCGGGTTCTACAGCCAGTATTATTGATAAAATAAAAAAGTATGGCACTGACTTATTGTGTAGTTTTTTTGTGATAAAACAACTAAAAATGCTATGTTTTAGTCTTCTCTTGACTTGCTTAAAAAATATGTTCAAGGCTATATTTTAATTTAGAAATACCTTAAAATTTTTGACACACCCTGTATAATGGCAATTTTTATATATATATTTTTTTAACATGACAGTACTAAGACATCACTATTTTTTTAAATAAATAAAGCCAGGAGCAATTTTTAAAATTTTAAATTATTATTGGTACACTCTGTATTATTTAAAAATACATATTTTGTTAACTAGCATTAAAATAAATAGAAAAATATAGGGCTTGCCACTATACCAGGTGTGTCACAAATTTCTAGGTGTTTTTTAAATTTAAATATAGCCTTGAAGATAATTTTTACCTGGGCAACCCTGCAGTAATACCTTTGTTAAAATACAACATTTAATATATAAAATGGTTTTTATCCGGTAAACAGATGGATGCAAGTCGCTTCCTATTCGATTCTTGGACTGACTGTAAAAGAGACTCGAGAATATTCCCTCCGCTGAATATGTTACTAAGAGTAATCTCAAATAAGCTTCTAATCAATTATCAAATATTGACTTTTTAAGCCTGTGCAAAATATGCAATTGTTATTTTAGAGAAGCAGTACAAATCGTAAGTAAATATTTTTATTTAATTGATGAAGGAATGCAATAATATCATAAAATACCTTCAGACCCTATTTTATTTTTAAGTTTATAACATAAAAGCAATCAGATATTTAATGCAATGATTGATACGTTTTTGAAATCCTTTTATCATTATTTAACCAATCCTATTTTTGTATCTAATGATAATTCAGATAACTGCATATTTTCTTTTTGACTATATAAATTCTTTTCAAATAATTTTTAGTTAGTTTTTACTTACAGTCAATCAATCAAATCAATTTAAGAGTATAAAGTGTAATACGAAGATGGTTTTCACACAGAAAATTTGTATTTTCTTTCTGATCATTAGTGCAACGTTCTGGTTTGCAACTGCTTCTGTACCAGGTAACTTGACATAAATAAGTACTATTTAAATAAAACGACTTTTGTTAATTATTCAGGTAATCATCACACTAAAACAATAATATATCAGTATATCTTTTTGTCTTTTGTACGGGACGTCCCACTGCATTCTACGTAACAAGTTATATAGGAATCAGTTTTTACCTTTTTGATACGTTATCAGCCAACTGAGATACCCCACAGTTGCAACCAAAATGGCACACTCTGTACACACATTTGTTAATAGTATCGGCTTTTTTAAAGATATACAGAGTGTTACAGACTGTAGTTAAGAAAATTAAGGGCAATGCTACTTTAGAACATATAAAGGAAAGTTCATATAAACATGGGTCCGCAATTTTTCGTTCTCAAGATACTAAATTTATATTAAACTTTTCAAAAAACTGAAAAATTTCAAAAACGCCTATTTTAGCAAAAAAATTAGACTGGATATAAACCTTATTTAAATAAGTGATTATTGTTAAATTAAAAAAGTCTCCGCATTGCTTCTTTTATGGTCTAAAAATATGTAATTAAACCGATTTTATTTGTTTCCTCTTAAACATAAGATGCATACACTAAAAGCCGATTCCCACTTAGGGGTGTTCACCCGTGACGCATGAGTCGTCACTCAACAGCTGATTGTCGGTTTTTTTTCAAGGACACGGGTAAAATCATATTCATGCACACTTGAATCGATTCACTACTTTTGGTAGTACCAACCATTAATTTCTCTAGGGAGTTTTGTCAAAAAGTCGTCACCCATGGGGAAAAATTAGAACAAGTCCTAATTTGGCGGGTGGAAACGCACGAATTATAACTCCTTACCCATGACTCGCAGGTGTGTATCATCAAACGTCAAAGACTTTTTACCAGGGGTGAAGGACTCCCTTAATAAGGATAATGCCTGGCATTATTTACGTCGGTTTTAGGTCGTGCCTTATTTGGGTCTTATTTTAACTTCGGAACTGTTCATCTAACCGAATGGCTGCCGATTACAAAATCGAAAATGGACCTCATGATAAGAACACTTTTAAAACTTTTTTTTGGGGGCGGGGGTGATTCCTTTTAACCAGTCTACCACGAATATTCATACATTCATACCGCCATATATGGAAGCGGCGCTTTAACCCAGCGTGTTAATGTTAAATGTTTCGGATGTTGGACTGGACATACGCGTCACTTTTTTGTCAGACAAGTTTACCACAATGTTGTACATGCAATTTTTAAACACTGTGCTAAAAATCGGAAGGGTTACAGTCACGAAACCCGCCTAGTCCGATACGCGAAACATGTGTTTAAGCCTTATGGTTTCATGACTGTAATCCTTGCCATTTTTGGCACAATGTTAAAAATTGCATGTGAAACATTTAACATTGACAGGCTGGGTTAAAGCGCTGCTTCCATATATAGCGGTATGAATATTAGTGGTAGAGTTATCAAAAGGAACTCCCTAAAAAAGTTACAAAGGGGCTATTCTCATGAAGGCCACTTTATTACTGGCCCAGGTACTATAAGCATCTTTCTCCGTAAACCCGTTAAACTTTTACGCCTCTACGAGCACATCCACAATAAACCTTTGAAATGAAATCTGAAGATTACGATGTAAAAGTCCCTATGGTAACCTCCAAGATTACTTGATAGGCAACTAATAAAACGTTTTTGTTTCAGAGTGCCCCAGTAAAGATCCCGATGAACCGGTTTATTTGCCAGATCCAAACAATTGCGGTGCCTTTTACGAATGTACCAATGGAAAAGCGATTCATTTTCTTTGCCCACCCGGAAGCTATTTTAACCCAATAAATAGTGTTTGTAATCTTTTTCAATTTGCGGAATGCGGAGACAGACCCACTACTCCTCAGCCACCTGAAGAGGCTACCGAAACAAAATAAATTTAAATCTTACCAGAATATGTATGTGTTTGTATAAAATATTAATATTTAATATAATTAGGCCTTAGTATATTTATTTTTGTACTCTTAAAAGTAAATAAATTAAGATACAATTTTACATTAAATTTAACACAACACTATGACATATGTTTAGAATTTCAAATAATTACTTTTTACATTTAGTAATCACCATAATCTGGTCCTTTTCACAAGACCTACTTAGTTACCATGGTTACTGAGTTTTTAAACCAGTACATTACATTTTATGTAGGGGAATTTTTTTCTACAACTCACTGTTTGAAGGAGGTAAACACATGTCGTAGGTTTTCAAAAATTTAAAGCATTGGCGTCGAGCGTAAACATGGATGTAAATAAATAATATGGTAATAAATAACAACTCTAAGTAAATCTTTATCCCTTTTATATTCTGCATACTACTTGAGCCTTTTCCAATTCAGATAATTGTGTCAGTTTTAACTGACAAAGTCAAAACTTGTTAATTGTTGCCACCCAGATATTTTAAAAAACAAGTGCACGCCAGTGTTTTATTTTATTGAAAACCTACACTTAATAACCTCTAACAAAAATCAGTAAAAAAGTCAATTTTACGCACAAAAAAAAATTACCTATCTTTTTAATACTTGTACGACTTTTTTATGAATATAACTGTATAATAGATTTCGTAAAAACTTGAATTCAAACAAGTTAAATTGTAACAACAAAGAAAGTATATTTGTATGAACTGTTATTCCCGTCACTTCCGACGCAAAAGCTAGTTTGAAATTCGAATTAGGCGGACAAAATACATAGTAATACACTCTGAAACTCCGTGGACTTTTATTGGTGTACCGGAACAGCCCTGGCCCGTATACTACTAAGTCAATGCTTTATTGCGGATAATTTGTATATTATAATATTAAATTAATAAACAATTTTGCTTACCTGAATAGCTGGAGCACAAGACAACGCTTCCGTGAAACAAATCATACACATGTCATCGGAATCTTGCCGTAAAGTGGAGTCGTTGGAACATCCATGTAAACAAGGCAAACATTGTGTTTCGTCTAAAACACCTCCACACATGTGACCACAGTTTAGAAGTTTTGTACAGGCCGTTTTTCCATATTCCTATGAAACAGTTTATGTTTTAAAAGAGTAAAAATACTGCTGAGCAAACTATGTACAACTGCGTACGATACCTTTTAGTGAACTTGGCATGGAATAATATTATTTAACAAGAACCTACAGTTTGACCTAAGTTTCAAACTCACATGGAGTCAGGTGAAATTCGTAACCAGTTGCGTATCACGTATTTTTCTAAGTTACCAATTGAAGAGTGTATGCTAAAATATAAACTTTCATTTTTTGTTCATCAATATGTCCCATATGGCAGCGGCAATATCCGATTATGATATTTCAGTGTCAATTTCACCCTAGCAATTGCAAACGACGTCCAAAATTGAATCAACTCGTATATCCAGCTTAACAATTTTTGCGAATATTTGGATATTTTTAATTTTGGCTCTTAGACCACTAAGCCTGGTCACTACAATTTATTTCCCTAGTTTGGACACGTAAAAATTTAAAACATGTTCATTATAGAGTAACCAAAATGTCAAATGAAAAATAAAAAAATATATTTAAGCTGAAATCATTTAAACTTTTCGACTGTTAACAGAAAGTTAACATTAACCAGACTAACGTCAGTAGTAGACTGCGAATCAGCAGAGAAAAGCCACGCGGTCATCAGTTCTGTCTAACTTTAAAATTGTTCCCCTTTTTGTTGCTCGCACACTATTTAAACGAAGCGATTAGAAAGAAATAGTCGATTGCGGTCTTTATTTGTATGACTGACGCCTGTGGCTTTTTCTCAGCTGAATTATACTTTAACACAACAAGCTTCAGAGAACTTTGGACCATGATTCTCCAGAATACTTTCTTGCAAAGATCAAGTTAAATATGCTATTAAATTATACAGAAAGTTAGCTTACATTAAAAATTCTTAAGTTGATATTTTTTAAAGTAATAAATAACGGCATAATAATATATGTATATATCATCCATCACCTTTTGGTATACATTACGTACCTGACATTCTGAGTCAGCACATACATTTCCTATGGCCAACAGACCCGAATTACCAGCGGTACCGCAAAACCTGCAGATTCCTGTTATTCCAGCGGCTCTGGTACGGGCCCCACCTTCTCGATATTCGACGAGGGCCTTAAGGGTTCTTGAATCCGCCACAGCTAAACACCAAAATAAAACCCTTTAAGTCTTAAGCAAACTTCAAGTTAAAAAATGATACCTGCTTTACCTGCTCTTTTTATCTTACAAAATAATATAGAAATATCATTTTGTTGGGTTACTTCTTTAGTTTCCGGTTAAGATATACAAGGTAAGACAAAATGTCTGTTTTTTTTAAATTAAAACACTGCAGAATTAAACCAACAATATGATCTTTTTTGTTTAAAATTATAACTTAACATCCAGTAAATAAGTATTTTTTAAATCTTATTTAAAACTTACCTAAAAGCCAAAATAGCTTTGTCCGACCACAGCCCTCGTGAAGTTCAACTTTGATAGCTTCTTCTTCTTCTTTGCAAACCTATTTGGTAGAGATAACATAATATATTTGTAAATTACAAATGTTACGTTTTGTACAGTAATAAACTATTTTGTTGTAAATAAAAACACGTATATTTTAAAGCAAATTTCATAAAATGGTAGAAATAAAACAATATAAAACGAGTTTTTTTAAATATTCTATAGATATTTTTAATTATAATATTAATAATCGAATTTGAACTGGTATTTTGTCTTTTGAACAAAAATATAGCACTTATACCAGAAATAAAGTAAGTAATAAGAAAATACTTTTAACCTGTCTAAGATGGCCTCTAGTTTTCCTATGCAAATGTAAAAACCTATCACAGTCGGCACACAAGTTTCCACAAACATTACACTGAATGACAGCCGTAGTCTCCCCGTCGTCATGATTACTGCACATCGGTCTTGGAGGAATTGCATGACCTTCAGCTTTACTCCATTGACCTTTAGAAAAGACAAGTAAAAAAGGAAAGATATCTTTTAAAGGGGTCCAAAACATTTAATTTATACAAAGTTAACATTAAGTCAGAATTTTTTTCCAAAATTATACATTTCTATTATGATACTGGATACTGAAAGAAAAAATAAGTTTACCCAAAAAATTAAGAAAAAACAGAATTAAGTAGGCGTTTTGCATCTCCATTACTTTTAATACAACGAACGCTTTACTATAACTTGTCCTTTAATTATTGACTTTTACTTCCCTCGTGTCTAAGAGGGCGTGCATAAATTACGTGAGACATTTAGGGGGGAGGGGATCGAAGTGAATCTCACCAAATTTCAGTATGGAGGAGGGTTGTCTGTGCAAATATCACATAATTTTTCGGCAGCTAGAAACAGGAAAAAGTTAACGAATTTTGGCCAGCTGCTTCTAGGAAAATGTGATGCATTTAACGGATGCAGTGTTATTTTTTGGATGGAGGACCTTCTTTTTGCCCTTCAAAATTATTTTGGCCACAAAATCAATTTCCGTTTAAGAAATGGTTTTTTTTGCAGTCCCATAAATCTCACATAAGATTAGGGGTTTGGGAGGGGGGTTAAAAAATCTCACCAGGGGAGGGGAGTCCAAAAATTTTAAAAAAATGCCTTTTATACGTAATTTATGGACGCCTCTTAAAGTTTTTGGATCTTCGCGTCTGGGGATTTCTAAATTAAAAACTTGGTTTGTTTTCCATTTGCGTCTGTCTGTCTGTAGGTGCTTTTCTTTTTTATCACCATGAGCTAACTAACTTTAAAGTTGGTTCCCGAAACTACAGAAGTTGTTAAAAAGAACTTAAGAGGCGGTAATTAGAATACCAAATAAAATATATTTTTTAAATAATTTTAGGTTTGTTTAAACTTGTTTTGGCCAAATTTTATTACAGAATTTTTCTTAAGAATGTATTTTATATTAGCTATAAAAGTTTTGGAAACACAATTTGTCTAATATTTTTACAAATAATATTTCTGTGTTTTTAATTGTACAGGGTGGCGCCTTTTCGGTGACCTTGCAGGGTATTGCGAAAACTAAAAGAGATGGAATGAATCTGATTGCGCAATTTCGATTTAAATTTTGAAACAAATTTAACGGTAAAAATAAATCATGGCTAACTTAATTCGTTTTGGAGATACAGAGTGTTTTTCAAATTTTGTGAATTTGTTCAGGCACTTGTAAATTTTATTGATTTTACGTAGAATTCAGTAGCGTGGACTTTTTTTTTAAATTATAACACAAAGTTGGGTTTTTAAATGGAACACCCTGTATGTTTTGTCGCTGATAGAAAGGTCTTCTTAAAAGCCGTAAAAAGTGCCAAATTTAATATATTTAATTTGTCATAATTTCGGAAATATAGCCATCGTCAGGAATTCGACAACCATTAAAAAGACATTTTAAAGACCCCTAATAATTTATCTTATCACATTTAAAATGATTTTGAAAATGATCGGAAATATGAGCTTCCAAATGTTAATTTCCAACACTATAATAGATAAATATCTCAAATATGGTATTTTATTAAACCTCTTTGAAATATCTATGCAATGGTAATATAATATACAGGTTGTTGAAAATCACTCTGTATCTCCAAAACAAATCAAGTTAGTTATAATTTACTTTCACCATTGAATTTGTTTTAAAAATTAAAATCGGAATCGCGCAGATCAGATTTCTTCTCTTTTAGTTTTTGCTATACCCTGCAAGGTCAACAAAAGGCGCCACCCTGTACGCTTAAAATTTTATTTTGATATATAATTTTGTGGTTTTTAAACTGAAGAGAATTCAAGTAATCTGCATCAACGTTTTGGAGTGGCAGGATTTGTACACTGTATTTTGATATTATTTACCTGAACTTAATCTTTCCACATGATCTTTATCCAAGACACATAATGATGCAAGTGCCAACCACAATGTTGGTGTCTTCAGGCATACGTTGGGTACTCTTTGCTCCTCGCTCAGACAAGTAAGATTTAGGATATTTTCAGCTATTGCACCTTTGGTAATATTAGCCCACATGTCTGACATTTTGCCCTAAAAAACAATAAAGAATTAGCACATCAAATTAAATGACTTGGCAGCGTGGCAATTGCAATTTAGCGCCTTTATCGGAAACTTTTTGAACCCTTTTGAGGCATTTTGACATTTGTCATATTTTACTTGCTGTTGTTGCAGCTAGTATCGTATTTTTTAAACAATTTATTATTGTTATTCTACTACTTGTGTTTGCCATCATGGATTTACTTAAAAATTCCGCAATGAAGAAAAATGTACAAAGTGGATTTCGTTGTGGCTGCAGTTTTAAGTATAAATAATTAAGAAGTTACGTTTGGTGGTTTCATATAAAATTCCTAACCATTCATTGTTTTATTTACGCTGTTATACAAAGAAGCCTAATACTTTCTCGGAAATGTAATATGCCTTGTTTCTAGCCGAGACTAACCAAAAATTGGGTAATTTCTGTAAATATTTTTTGCTATTTTGAATCTAAATACCCATTTTTATCAGCTAATTGTCCTATTGTAACATTGTTTTTTAATCGATTCGATCAATTCAAAATAGTAAATTTGACTCTTTAAGTAAAAGCAATATTCTTTTGAAAAATCATTAGCGATCATGATCACTTGACGATGACAGAAATGTCAGTTGAAATATTAATAAAATATTTAGATTAAAGCCACAAAAATTTCAAAATCAAAAGTTTCACTTTCCTCATTTTGTTCACTGATCGGGTCACAGAAGACTACACCTTATCATACAAATAAATATCATCTTACCGCTGTCATATCAGTCACCAACTGCACCATAACTTCAGCTAACTTCCTATTGGCAGTACCTCTTAACCACCATCTTGAGCCTACGTAATCGGTGATTTGAATCGAACTTGCCATGGTTACTGTGTTTATTTCTTTGGCAGCTCCACCACTTCCTGTTTTACTTCTTATCTTGACTTGCAATGATAAGGATTTGGCAATGACACTAAGAAATATGTCTAAAATGCCAGGCCTAAAAGCGTTAATCGGTTACAATAACTTCATTTTAAAAATAAATTTAAAATTAAAAACGTCTGAAATATTTGGAAAAAATATATAGAATAGGACAAAAATTACCTGTTAACATCGACTTTAGAAGAATGTGAATCTTTACTAGCCACAGGAACAATATTAAAATCTTTTGGAGGCAAATTTGTCACCCCTACAACTTTGGCGAAAAATTCGGGAGTTATTTCTGGCAGCATTCTTCGCAGTAATGATGTTACCTAAATATACAATATTTTATGTCGTCTTTGGGATTTAAAAGCAAAGGGGCAAAATAAATAATTTCACCTAAGTTTCCGTTTCTTAAATAAATATATATATTCTGGTTTAATTAGGACAAATTAAATAATGCTATTATTGGCCATTATTTGTCCTTATACTTCAGTGTCTTTTATTTAACTTTAAATAATAATCTGATTTAATCTATCTCTCCACGTAAAAATAGTTTATTAACTTTTTTTATATAATTATTTGATATTAACAATGATTTCCCAAGTATTATGCCTATAGGTGATGAAATGACTAAAAATATCGTAAATAAATATTATTTTTGTGGATACGGTTGTTCTGTTATCATTTTTTTAAAATCTTTGTGACAGCTCTTGAAGGCTTATGCTTAGTACCGTGGGTGGCGGGTTATTAGATGTTTAACCCACGCTAACCAAGCACTAAAACATGCAGCACCTACTACTACCTAAAAATATCTTCTCGGCTGGGGATCAAACCCGGTCTCTCAGTTTGGGAATTAAAAATCAGACAGAAAGTGTTTTTGGCTCTACTTTTTCTTTTATATTAAAAAATTGTAGTAGTCACTTTGTATAATCGCACATTACAATACAATGGGTGCATTCAGGTGATCTTAGCCGCGTTGCCACTGAGTATCTTTTTCTACCGTATAATAATATAAACAATCTCTAAATCTTAAAAACCAACTGATTTGTATTTAGTATTAATGTTCCTTACACTAAAACTTCTCATTTACTTCTCCGCTACCATGATCACTTACACTGGTACAAAATGTCAGAAGACAACAAAATATAATATTAACCTATTCAATCTGATACCATATAACATATGTATGTACAGTGGGTCCCAGGATAGGTCTTACAAAAGGACAAATGCACTAGCATAGACGGGGGGGCGCCCGTGATGTTCGAGGGCCCCTAAAGTGGTTAGATATAAGAAAAAGGTATATGTACTCTTTGTTAGTTGTGGTGATTAACATTGTTGTGTAGAAGTAAAAGTGAAGAAAAAAGGATACTATATACTGAAAAAGGACCTCCTTTGGGACTTTTTTTGTGGTTGTTAAGATTAAGTATAGAAAGGGGGACCCGACCTCAAGAAAGTATATTACTTGCCATGGAGGGCCCCATTTTGGAGGTGAGGACCTTTTTTTAGCTATAACTAAAAATATGAAAAATAACCACAAAAAATACCTTTATTTTTAAAAATATGATAAAATTGTATAAGTAAATGTTGTAGAGAATTAAATTTTATGTCAAAATATAAAGTTAAAGAATTAAAAAAAAAAAATATTTTGGCAATTGTTGACACTATGCATTAACAGTTTTTAAAATACTTTTGTTTTTAAAGGTACTTTTTTCTTGGTTATTTTTCATATTTTTAGTTATAGCTAAACATAAAATGGTCCTCACCTCCAAAATGGGACCCTCCATGTCAAATAATATACTTTCTTGAGGTCGAGTCCGCTCTTTCTATACATTAATCTTAAACAATTTTGTTCTATTTTTAAAAATAAAAGTAGTTAGCTGCTGGGCATTTTCCATATTTTTAGTTATAACTCACCCTGTATAATACCAATTGGGGTAAGATTTTGTATTTATTAGTTTTTGACCATGCGACCCGTTTTTCCAAAATTTCCTTTAAAAATTCAAAAATGTTTGATCCATTTGTCCTCTTGTAATACCTCTATCTTGGGACCACTGTATAAAATCTTTATTTAATACAGAAACACTAGCAGTAACCAAACAAAAAACAATATATATTTCACTACTTACTTGTCTCTGCACTCTGGCACTGCCCGTATGCAGTAAAGTCAACAAATCGCCCAACAATCCGCCCTGATGGGACAAATACGCCCTACCAACTGAACTTCCAGAAAGAGCCAGCACCATCGACAACATTTCGAAGCAGTACGTATCAGAGTTCTTGGCGATACCCGAACTACTATGAGACGAGATGGTGGACGAGGTACACAGGTTCGATTCCCACTCATCTCGCACTCGCTCTGTTTCCTTACGGATTGCTTGAACGATGTGAACAATAACCTAAAGTACATATATTTAAAATAAAAAAGAATCGCTGACTGAAAAGAAGTCATTTTTAATTTAACAGAAAACAAATGTAAATAAGACATTGACATTTTATTTTCAAACAAAAGAACATTTTATGTGCTTTATAGTAGGGGAGCCCAAGAGAGGATTTCGGAATTTACTACAGCGCGGCAGATTAATATACTGTAGGATAATTTGTACCCGGTTAAGTTCCTCCACCAAATATAAGCTTCGTATACAGGGGCGATCATAAAAAACAAAAATATATCCATCAGAAATTGTCTAGCGCGTCAGATTAAGATAGGGTGAGTTAATTACATGCTTAACAGTGTTTATTCCTCTAATCTGACAATTTGAGGGTTGGATAAAGAAAGCGGAGGGCTACAAAGTTGTAATTAGAAACAACGTCATTTTGACATTCTCAACCGTGGCTATTTTTTTATTTTGAAGAAAATAATTCAAGAATAACGAAAAATATATAATCCGATACGATCCGAATGATTTCCACAAGCCGAAATAAAATTATATTTTTTTTTACATATCTAAAAATGTAAATCCGCCAATGGAATACGATAGGTCTCTATGACACCCGAGTAAATCCCCATTTAGCATCGTGGGCCCACCACTATACTAGATGCGTTTTTAATTCTGGAGAAGATGCATCAAAATTAAATACGTAAGTAGGTTTTTACAGCTTCGGCTCAGACACTAAAAAGTTACCTATTATTAAATTATTCTACCTTTCATAGAAATCATTTTTAAAAATAATGCTACTATTAATATCTTGACACGCTTACCTGTTTCTGCAGATGAGTCAATTTGCTTCTACTAAACAATATTCCCACCATATGCTCCCTTAAATCGTTACTCTCTTCTAACGGTTCCATGCCGTCACTAGCAGACATGTTGTTATCGTTGTTCAAAGAGTTGTTATGGCCTTCTTCCCCTTGTATTAACTTGCCGAATACTTGAGCTAAAATATATGATATTATTAAGCATTAATTTTAGTTACAATGAATCAAAAATCTACAAAATATTTGTTTACCTGTTATTAGTCTAAAAACTCTTAAAGTTTCGCTCTCGCAACTTCGTTGCTGTATGGTGGCAGCACTGTACAGCTTTCCCACTTTTAATGGTTCCCCGTCAATTTTTCCCAAAAGGCGAATTTGACGTAAACGCACCGAATTATCTGGACCTTTTAATTCAAGTCGAATTACATTGTCTGTATTTTCTAAAATAAACAAAACATAAATAAGTATAGCAGTAACAATCTTATAAATTTTTATTCAAACAGGATTATTATACGGGGTTATATTTAGGCTTTTTCTCATATTTAAAGAAAAAAAACACTCACAGGAAATATTAAGAATTATAACAAAAATATGCCAAATAAAATTGAATTTTTCTTAAAGAAAATAAAATCATTTACTGGTCCATTTCTGAATGCGTCCTTATATTTCCTTTATATTTGAATTTAAAAAAATCAGTCAATTTTAGTCACAACGAAAGTTTCTTATTGTCGTTTATTAAATATTGGTAAAAGAAAAACAACAATACAATAATTCGGTTAATACTAAGGATGAATACCAACTGCGTTTTATTCAATGTATCAAAGAAAAAAAGACGCATTGTTTGACTTACCAGTTATAGGGCAACTGACCCATCCTCCAAGCAACCTTGATTCTACCTCTACTGTTCGTAACTTAACTAATTCATCTGTATTTTGTCCAGAATGAAAAGTGATTGTAGAAATTTTGTTCTAAAACAGGATACATATTTGTATATTCAAAAATAAATAATACTTTAATTATTTAGCTACCTAAGAAACAATCATCAGAAGGTTATTTTTATTTTTAATCCGAAAAATCAAAAAGTTGTTTGACTCTATTATTATTTTCACAATTTACGATGTGGATTATCTAAATAGTTTTGGTAACGAAGCCCCATCCTTTGCCACTATGAAGCGCTGGTAATATGAATGTAATCAAGGTGGCTGTTTACTCACCAATGAGAGTCGTGAAGGTCGGCCAAAATTAGTTTTAGTGTCCGAAAACATTGATAATTGAATTATGCAGGATCGTACGTGGCATACCGTGAGATTGAAGCAGCTTTAGGTTATTTAGTTAGCACCAGCATAAATAACATTTTGCATAATCATTTGGCTGTAAAAAATATTTGTTCTTGTTGATAAAAAGATGCTCGTGTCAATGCTTCAAGAGACGTGTATAAGATTTTAACAGGTGACGAATCATGGATCTATGCATATGAGCCAGAAACTAAGCAGCCGTCGACTGTATGGGTCTTTCAGGATGAGCCGAATCCAACAAAAGTTCGCGCTCGGACTACTTCGAAACAGATGGTCGCCTATTTTTTTGGGATAACCGGTCATGTGGCAACAGTACCGTGAGAGAAAAAGCTGTCAATGGTACACCACCATTTGTTTACCCGAAGTGTTTGATGAAATAAGAAAAACTAATGCGAGTCTTAGAATCATTCTTCATCATGACAATGCCAGCTGTCAGAAATCTCGTGTCACAATCGACTTTGACCGCTTAAAATATCGAATTAATGGGCAATTCACCGTAAAGTCCTGATTTGGCACCAAATGACTTCTTCTTGTTCCCGACCATCAGTAGTGCAACTAGCCGCTGGTTTCTGGGGGGCTTAAGTCTCAATTTATAGAATAAATTTTTCGAAAAACACTAATAGGTTTTAAATTTTTTTAAAAAGCTTGGGGGTTATTGTCGTTTTGGAGAGGCCAAGCCCACCTCTAATTGCACCCTGGCGACCATTAAGAAAAAGTTACGTAGACAACGATTTACATCGGTAGAAGGGTCTGTTAATGAATTCAAAAACCATATGTTGGGGGTGTTTCATTTGGAATGGAAAAACAGCTTTGACCAGTGCTTCAAACGCAAGCAAAAGTGTATACATCTTAAAAGATAATATTTTGAAAAACAATAAAACCATTTTCAATGATCAAGTTGATGTTTTTTTCTTTTTAGGCTTAAAATGTAAGTAGTTACCCTCGTACTTCTTTATCACTAGTTTAAAAATTAGGATTTATACTACTTTTAGGTAAATTATTTAATATTCATGGTTAATGTATCATATTATATTCACTTATTCAGACGGATGAACTGATGACATTAAAATAATTTAAATAATATGTATACCTACCCCCAAGTCTCTGCAATTATCCACGTGCACACACACCAAAACTGGATGGTGTCCGTGAGCACATATTAAAGTTATGCTTTTGTTTTGTTCCTGTCTTCGTCTCCGCTCTCCCAAAATGTCTCTGTAGACCCGTCTGTCAAACTTCCAATCATGGCTTGACGACTTGATGCTTTTATTTCTACTGACTGAGTCAAGTCTTTTAGGCATTCTACAGAAGCCGTGGGTTGGTTAAAGGCACTTTCGTGCATTGAAACCTAAAAATAGAAGGCAAGATGTTGGATACTCGCAAAAAGAAAACGTTTCAGTGCTGGCTCCAGGATACAGATAGTTGAACAAAATGCAACAGAATGTTCGAATTTGCATAAGACAGAAAGCCAAACAAACTTTTCACAACTAGAAAATTTAATCAACGTTTTAGTATCAAGTCCCTCGCCATTTTTAATATACATTGTGTTTCTTAATTAAGGCAAATAAAATTAAGGGCGTATTTCTGAGCTAATTTTAAACAAAGTTTAAACATGCGTACGGAAATGCATTATTTCCAAGATACGGAGTGTTAAACTTAAAAAACTTCGTTTTTTTTATAAATATCTTAAATATTCTTTAGGTAATTTTGATTAAATTTGGCAGTATTATTTATAACTGTAAAAGGCTTATTTAGCTCTAACTTGAATTAAGTCCAGTGGCATCTCGAGTGGTACCTAAACAGATATTTATAACAAAAATGTACGTCCTTAAATGTTGTGCAATTTTTACATATTCTTTTAATTAGCCAAACAATTTTTTTATTGTCTACTAATATTTTTGTTTCTTGTAAGATTTTCAAAAAACAAACTAAAATCCGCCTAATTGTATATTACTGAACCGCCAATAAACACAAGATTTTTTTTGAAAATATTTTTTATATATTAAATGCATTTACAGTTATGTAACAACATCAAAAAAACCTCACATAAACCATATTAACATCTAAACTTAAGAACTTTACTAAATAAAGGGTTTTTAAATTGTTTTCCTTTGTTTCTTAGTGGCCTAGGGGTATGCAATGAACTTGATTTTTTTTCTCGGAAACTAAGCAAGATAAGAAAAAAATCAGGAAACAAAAAGCGTTATTTTTATCTGAACTAATTTAAATAAAATAAAGAAAATCCACGAAAGCCAGTAGCGTACATTTTTGTCAGAAATATTCGTTTAGGTGCCACTCGAGACACCACTGGACTTAAATTTAATTAAGGGCTTAATTAGACCCTTGAAGCTCTAAATAACACTGCCAAATTTGATCAAAATTGATTAAAGGATGTTTAAGATAATAACAAAAAACCTAGTTTTTTTTTAATTAGCTTAGGAATAAACTCTTAACTTTCCTGCAATTAGGAAGCACCCATTATAAAAATACAATTTAAAATGTTGTTAAAATGGTTTTTAGGTGAACTCTGTAAAGTTATGACTCATTTAAATGTAACTTTATTCTTTCGAGACAGGATCAGTAAACAAAGAGAGGGAATACATTTGTGTATTTGGTATTCGGTATTCGGCAGAATACTCTTTTTGGTTAGTATTCCGGATTCTGTATTCAAATATTTTTGAAGTATTCGACGAATACTTTTTAGTATTCGAATATCGGAATGTGTAAGCAGTATTCGAATACCAAAATTGACATGAAATTGACATGAGTAGAATACCAAAAGGAACAACAAAAATAAGGTGAGGACCTTCCAAGTATTCATATATTCGATATTCGAATACTTTTTTTTCCGGTATTTGTATTCGTATTCGTATACCGATTTTTAGTATTCGACCCAACTCTGTACTCAATGTTAGGACAAAAATATATACTATGGTAAAGATATTAATACTTACCGTAAAATCTTCCAACTCCTCACTTCTCGACAATATCTTACTGATATTATTAAAAACTTGAGATCGGTGTAAAAAGCTATGATCAGCTGGAGAAAATCTTAAGCCCCAGCACCTCACAGCTATTTGCTGCAAAGCGGAACCCATCGGGAGTAGTATCATAATGTTAGCGATGGTCTGTAAAAGTGCGTGAAAAGTACCTGGTAATGGATGAACAGCTTCGCCCGCTATTGTTATATCGCAGAGTGGGTGCTCACAAACATTAAGGTCCTAAAAAGTCATATTAATAAATTATTTACAAAAATATAAATTGTTTGGCATCATTTGGTTCATTGCCTTCTAGATGTTAGAATTGTACTAACGGATAGAATAGTACAATTCAAAACATCTAGAAGGTGGTGATTTGGTTATCCAATTATATGGGGTGTCTTAAGAAGGACTGTACAAAATACTACTACAAATTCTTCGGGACAAAATACAACGATATAACGCACTCTATCTTAGTCGAAATATTATATCATGATTTGCGAGTTACAGGGTGTTACAGTTTTCATTTTATTGTATTCATATTTAAATATCTTTTTTAATATTAAAAACTTTTCTACAAAATTTGGTTGGAATCGAAATCTGTTCATTTTTTTGTTGTAAAATGTAGAGGCAGCCATCTGCAGTTCTTTGCTTATGTTCAAAATACCATAACAAATTTTAAGCGCCTAAATACGACAATATAACGCAATCTACCTAAGCTCAAAAGTTGGTGGTTTAAGAGATATAGGGTGTCAAAGTAAAAAAATAAAACAGAAACTTTAAAATCCTGTATCTCGCAAACAATAAAGTTGTCTATTTAGGTAAATTGCATTCGATCATTGAATTTTGGCACAAAGAATTTATAGTAGCATTTGGTACAGACATTTTGGGGACTGCAGGTGGCCCCTCTACATTTAAAAACCAAAACGTAGGCAGATTTTGATTCCTTACCTTAAAAGCCCCCTAAATCTAAAATTTGTAAAAAAAACATTTCAAATATTAAAAAGATATTAAAGCACAACTAAAATAAAATGAAAACTTTGACACCCTGTATCTTCAAAACGAAAACTTTTTGAAGAAGGTAGTGTTATATCGTTTTCTTTTGGCCCAAGTAGTTTGTGGTAGCCCTTTGTACAAATTTTTAGAGACACCTTGTAAATCACGAGAGATCAGCCGCATTAAAGTTTTTTTGGGTTAAAGAAAAATTTAGACATTAGGAGAATTCTTAGTGTTTTTTTTTTTGGCCTTAAAAGTAAGTAAAAATATTACCTCTTCCGCTTTTTTGGCGGTCTATTATCCTCTTCTGATTCTACTTCTATATCTATAGGTGTAAGCGATGTCACAAACCACCATAGGAGATCATGTAAGCAGATAGGCTGTGTGACTGATCTCAAAAGCCAATTTAGTGCTTGCATAGCATATACTCTACACATTGCTTTTCTAAAATACATATTTTTTATTTTACGTTTAATAATATAAAAAAATAGCTTCAATACATTTTTCCACGACCGATAAAAAATGTTGTTTTTTAAATCGTTAACATGAAGTAAAAGTACTCCATTCTAGTACATGACATAAATTGTTAAAAAAGTAACTTTTTTAACATTTCGAAGCTTTTTTACACTTTGAATTAGTGTTTTGTTTCAATGCCTACTACAATAAACTTAAATATCAATTTATGCAATGTAACAGTAAACGCGACATCAACTAAACCAAACGGTCAAGTTACCGTTGATTTCGTCATTATTTCTTTTAGTTCATTTGTCACTAAGTTTTAAAATTTGACAGTTTGGAAATAAATTTAATAGAAATTATTAAAAATTAATAGTAATAACGAATTTAGATGACTAAGAAATTAAAAAAGAATTATACTGTTTTAGTATTACTTCTACAAAATGTAAGTACATACAATTACCTAAAATTAAATAATAAATGCAGAGTTATAAAAAGTATAATTATCTCTAAAAAAATAAGAAGGCTATGATTTTTTGTTGCAATATAATTGCTTTGCTGCAAAAATTGAAAACTAATAAGTTTAAGATAAATAAAACATGTTTAAATGGTATTTTGGGAAATTTTGATACTGTCGTGGAAAAATATAGTATGTAACACATGCATAAAGTGTCCTTTTTTACTTATGGATTGCCGCACCTCGCCTAACGGCTCGTGCTGTCAAACTTCTCATTCTGTAAAAAAGTATTACTTTATGCACTTTGTTACATAACTTACTATTAAGACAAATAAAATTACCGTCATTTATACAAAAAGAACATAAAAAAATGGTTATATGCTAGCTCATGTTTACTAAAAATTAGAAACATTAGTATTGTGAATTATTGTAAACAGTGGTACATTTTAAACATGATGTTTAAGTGATAAGAAATAATCCAGTTTTGAGACAGGCAAAAATGAATCTCCGCTGAACAAGGAAAGAGAAAGGAAGCGCTAAATATAGCCTGATGACAGTTGTAATATGCATTAACACTTTGTGGTTAAAATATTTTGCTTTTAGGTCGTATGCATTAATTGCTTTGAGTTGTATGTGAATAATTTGAAAAAACAATGACATTTTTTATTTACCTTAAGGCTTGTTTCATACATAACGTGAGAGATTCCAAATCATGCTGCTGCATAACGAATTGTAAGACAGGTCTTTGCAACAAGTTAAGACTTTCCCGATGCTCACTGGAAGTATCAGTCTTAACCACCGAAGAAACTTCCTCTTTCGGCAACAATTTCTGGAGCGCCGATGATGGATGGCATAGTAGGGACGAACCACCTTCTAAAATTTATTTGTGAAAAAAAAACTAAGTAGTTTTTTTTTCAAATTCTATGTACAGGATTTTCATTTACATTTTGCCACCTAATTTTAACTATAAGCAAGAAGAATTAAAACAAACTTCCTTTATAAAAAGTCATACTTTTTAATCTATTATCTTTTGAGCATTAAAAAGAAACAAATGAACATAAAAAACTTACGAAAAATGAAGAGGTAAACTTTTTAAATGGAACACCCTGTACATTATGTCATTATTAAAAAGGCCATTTAAATCTGAGTATAATTTCCATTACATCTACAGTCTCACCTTCATGCCGTAGGTAGGTATAATAGAAATTATATCTACTATTTTTCAGTTTTAGTTGGTCATATTTCGAAAACTATTAAAGATAGACATATTTAATATGGTATTTTAGTAAAGCTTTTAAAATACCTTTTTAATGGTGACATAATATACAGGGTGTTCCATTTAAAAACCCTTCATTTTTTCCTTGAGTTTTTGATGTTCATTTGTATATTTTTTATGCTCAAAAGATAATAGATGAAAAAGTATGAAACTTTTTAAAGAACATTTTTTTCTATTTTTCTTGCTGATAATTAAAAGTGGGTGGCAAAAACAAAAAACCCTGTACATTTTTAAGGTATTTTCCTTCATTTCATTCACTTACCGCCAGATATTTCTGAGCCACTATTATTTCTTCGTCTCATCATAATAACTCTACCATCGTATCCAGCCTTTGCCCATGGAATACCGTTTGTTCCCATGGAAACCGATCGATGAAAACGCATTCCTTTTATATTATCCGATTCATTTTCCGATAGGGATATCTCAGAAAGTGGCTAAAAAATAAAATAGTTCACATTAAAAAATCTGAAAGAATTTGTCAAGTTATGCCTTTTTTTTAAATTTACCACCTTTTTCTTTTAAATTATAACATACGTACTCTTTGACTAGATGTAGATGGATGATTTTCAAATCCATTTTGTAAATTCTGTCTTTGCAGCACTTCACTATAAAAGGCTGGCTCGTCAAATAAGTTGGTACCCCCTAAAGTTTGAAGACACTGAAATGGAGGCAAAGGCCCAAAAGGACCGGAACAATCCGGAGGAGTTATGTTTTCTGACAATGATGGCATAACACAATTGGATGATCTGGAAAAATAAAACAACATAATACAGTGTCCCAGGATAGGTGTAACAAAAGGATAAATGGAAAAACATTTTTTGAATTTTATAACGAAATTTTGGGAAAACTGGTCGCGTGGTCCAATACTAATAAATACAAAATTTGACTTCTATTGGTATTATTCACGGTGAGTTATAACTAAAAATATGAAAAATACCCAGGAACTAACCACTTTTTTTTTAATTGAACAAAATTGTATAAGTAAATTTTGTACAGAATTGAATTTTATGTAAAAATTTAAGTTAAAGCATGAGAGTAAAAAAATGTAATTGTCAATTCTTTACATTACGCATTACTACTTAAATAACGGGAAAGAGGGAACTAAATTTAAAAGATAATGTAATAATTTTAAATATGTTTCAAAAAATCGATGCCTTAAGCCAAGTATTTTAAAAACTGGTAATGCATAATGTAAAAAATTGACAAAAATATATTTTTTTTTACTTTAATTCTTTAACATTAAATTTTGACATAAAATTTAATTCTCTACAATACTTACTTATACAATTTTGTATTATTTTTAAAAATAAAGGTACTTTACTATTGGTTATTTTTCATATTTTTAGTTATAACTCGCCCTGTATATTACCAATCGGAGTAAAATTTTGAATTTATCCATGCAACCAGTTTTCCCAAAAGAACATTTAAAACAAACAAAACACTTTTGGTCCATTTGTCCTCTTGTAACACTTATCCTGGAACACATTGTATATAAACAAAAAATATAGTTTATTTGTTTTCTGGGAGTTTAAATTTAAACAATTTAATATTTGGCTTTTCTCCAGAATGAAGATATTTAATAAACATTTTGAGAAAATTAAACTTTTTATATACTATGAAAAACTATTTTGTCCTTGCGTAATATAATAAAAGTTAAGATTAATTAAAAAAAAATGAAATATTTAATATAACATAAGGTAATTGACTAGAAAGTGGTAGCAACTCCGATTTTGACGAAATTTGGCATATGAGGGCGCTGATCACGAATCTGAAAGAATTTTTTTCAGGAACCTTTGGTTCTCAAGGTATCTATCATCAATGCTGAAAATCACATTAATCATCTTTTCACTATATTCCTCCTTCTTTTTCACACAGTTCTTGATTTAAAGCTAAAGTGGCACATAAACAATATTTGATTTTTACCTGTAAAAACCCTATTTTCACCTGTTAAAACCCCACTTTTTTGAATTAAATTGCACAGCTTCACTTTTAAACGTAGCAAGTTATGATGAAGGTGCTGAAGCAGTGTATGCATGGTTGCAGCGTTTTTAAAGAGAACCTTCGCAATTTATTTACTAAAAGGTGGAAAAAACATAGAAAACGGGTTTCAAAAGGTGAAAATCAAATATTGTGGGCCACTTTAGCTTTAATTAAATCACGAATTGTGTGCAAAAAGAAGGAGGAATATAATGAAAATAAGATTAGTTTGATTTGCACAATTGATAATAGATATCTTAGGAGCGAAACGTTTTCGAAAAAAATCTTTCAGATTCGTGATCTGCGCTGAAAAAAATCCCATATTCCAAATTTCGTCAAAATCGGAGTTGCTCCTACTTTCTAGACAATTACCTAAAATAATTATTTTTAATTTAGGTTATATAAAAAATTACTTACTATACAGAGAAGGTTGCAAACTCTAAAGAAAGGTTCGAAGGCTTGCGGTCGGAATAATTTTATCATAATCCAATAAAATAAGTTCTTAACGAGTCTTTTAGACGACACCTGAGCCTTTAGTCATGTCTCAAAAATGTAATAAACTTTTTACCAAAAAATTACTGTTGATGTGACTAAAAATGTAAAAAAAAACTTTTAATAAAACTGACTGACACTCTGACTTTGACATTACTCTTGTAAAATTGGTTAACTGGTAAAAGATACACCTTTTAGGTATAATAACCAGGAAGCCTTTGAACCTTTGTTTAGGGTTTTCAACCTTCTCTGTATAGTAGGTAAATTTGTATATAACATAAATTAAAATAATGATTTTGCATTAAATTCTTCATTAATTTATTTTTTAAAGTAATCTTAACTTTTATTATATTATTCAAGGGCAGAATAGTTCTTAATAGTATATAAAAAGTTTAATTTTCTTAAAATATTTATTTAATATGTTTCTTTATGCTTGAGAAAAGCCAAATATTATTTTGTTTCAATTATTATAAATTTACTTATGAACCAACACTTATGTTACCTTCTTTGGTGTCCCATTCCATTATCTGCGGAACTTGCTAGGTCCAGCAAAAACATAGCATTGTTTTTCATAACAATATGTTGCTCATTTCCAGATATAATGGGTCTTAAAGTTATGGGTTTTCTATGTAGAACGCCTTTAGAAGAAGACTGTTTGTTACCCCGGCAGTTTTTGTATATTTTTCTCGACACTGTTCGCAGAGCAAATACCACGAGCTGCCAGCTTAAAGAAAAATAGAAACAGTTATAAAATTATTAATTTATGTTTTTATTGTTTTTTAATTTTTTACTTCCGTTGTATTTTAAAGTTATGACCACTAATAGTATATTATATATAATAGCAGTTTCTCAGGTTAGCAATGAAAAAGACTCTTTGTTTGACCTCCGGACAGTGCGGACGTGCGTAGAGGACTACAAAGTTCTTTACGGGGTAGTGATTAGAGGTGCCGTACGGACGTTTTTACCTTCGGGGATCAAGGAAAGATTCACGCTAAATTGACGGTATCTTTCTTCCGGAGCTAAGCGCTGTGAGCGAAGATTCCTATAAGCTGATGGTATCCTGTTTGGTAGTGAACACGAGGTATTTCTCAAATGGCGGGAAACCGATGAGTGTGCCATGGGAACTGTCAGTAGGGAAAGTGAAGGTTATACGTAACACCAGTAGCAGCCGACAGTTTATGCATTGCATCGATTGTAGAATTATTTTTGTTTTCTTTTGGAATTTCTGGGAGCTACGAGCCGGACGGACGGAGCCGGACGGAGATTATCCAGATTTTCCGCCGACGAAGCCCTGGAAAGCATAGTCCGGAAGGGGAAAAGCTAGTGGATTGGACCTGAAGGGATCAAAACCAAGAAAAACAATAGAATACAATAGCAATGAAAAAAAATTAAATGAAAAGTCCATAAGGGTCATGGATGATGTGGTAACCTAAACCTCTGCTGTATCTTGGTTAATTTTGACCCGATTTCTCACAATTTCTTACAAAATATTGTTGAAATGTTCTCCATTCAGAAAATTTATTAAAGAAAAAAATAAACAAAGTTTAAAATACCATACCCCAACCCTTTAAGTAATTCGTGTTTTACTTACGCACTCCCCCATCTCCACAATTTCCAGCCCAACCCAAACAATAATTGCCACCCGAGTTATATCCTTTTCCTCCCGCG
This sequence comes from Listronotus bonariensis, assembly GCA_014170235.1. Lineage (NCBI taxonomy): Eukaryota > Metazoa > Arthropoda > Insecta > Coleoptera > Curculionidae > Listronotus > Listronotus bonariensis. The sequence continues at coordinate 48,351 of JACEGR010006719.1, forward strand.
TGCTGACCACATCCAGGGTGTTCTTGGTGCATGTGGTACGTCACAGGATGGGGAAAATTATCTCCACATAATTCGCATAAGGTGTCGCCCCCTGACGAGTGGAGGTAGGATGAAAGACCAATATCTTCTGCAAAAAAAAGTATATATGTTACTTTGCAAAACCCTGTTGTGTTCGAATTTGACTTTGTTTGACAAATAGCTGCAAAAGTGTAGCTCTTATATTTACGAGTATATAACCTCCGATAAAAAATAAAAATAATAATTTATTACAATAAACAAACTAACAGAATAAATTTAGTGTAGACTACTTAACCATAAATAAATGTTTACTTACCCAAATAATTTCTAGGAGGCATTTTTTTCTTTTTATTTTTCTTGCTCTCTTTCTCTATTGTATTATTTTTTTCCTTCGAGTCAACTTTACCTTCTCTTTTATTTTTATCTTTTGCAGGACTTGACACCTAAAAATATAGTGCATAAAGGGGTTATGTTGACTTGCGATTTAGAAAAAATCGATTTTTTGTTTTAGCATATTTCGAGTGCACGTTTTTTCAAGTATTAGAGCCTAGGCCAGTAATTAAGTGGACTTCACGATAAGAACCCGTTTAAAACCTTTTTAGGAGAGTTTCTTTTGACGAGTCTACCACGAATATTCATAACGTCATATATGGAAGCGGCGCTTTAACCCAGCCTGTCAATGTCAAATGTTTCGGAAGCCGGACTGGGCGAACGCGTCAGTTTACCAGGAATGTTTTGTATGCAATTTTCAAAACATAGTGCCAAAAATGGTAATGGTTATATTCATAAAACCATAAAGCTGAAAAACGTTTCGGGTGTCGGACTAGGCGGGTTTCGACCACGCCGAGAGTAGATTTTTTACGCGGAAACCATAGTTCGAATAAAAAAAAGACAATAGAGTAAATATGTTTGAAACTTAACGGAAATCCGAAATAATATTTTTTGATGCATAGAAAATTTCCCAAAAATATCTGTATTGGTAAAAAGTTATTAAAAAAACTATTGTTTTTCCTGAATTTTAACACTCTGTAGTTTTAAAAGAAAGACGTTGAGGACATATGTTCATATGAAGTTTTTTCTTATTTTTCGTTGAAGAATCACCCCTTAAAGTGTGTGTCGAAAGAATAAGTAAACACCCTGTATAAATAATATTTATATTGTATGGCAAATAATTATTTTCTCCCTCTCCTCTGAGGGGTTTCTGATTTAAAAAAACACAAAAAAAGTAAAAAAAAATCGTTTCTGAGGACTTTCAGCAATTGCCTGTTTTACAGCTTCATTGATTCGACTGTGTTGTAATATTTATAACATTAATAATTTAAAAATATATATTCAACCTGGTCATTTATGTTCTGCAAGCAATTTGATGTCAATTCTTCCCACAGATACACCAAGCTTTTGAGGGCAGGAGGCAGTACTGAGATTGTCTGGTACGTATAGTTTTGATCCCCAGACTCTTCTTTAATCATACCATCAGTTATTTTTCTTGATCTATTCCGATTAGCGCTGGCATTGGCTGCTGACCTAGTAAGAGATTCCAAAGTTGCTGGTTGGATGTGTAAATATGTACCGGCGTTGCTAACCTAAAAAATCTTGCTTACTGTTTTTATCGTGCTATATGGTTTTATAACAAATAATCATCTACGTGGATCCTTAGACATCTGTATACAGATTGCCTAAACCGTGACCTACGTAATTATATAAAGGCCCGCAGGATATGGTCATTTGTGACGTAGGCATCCGGTTGAGCACTTTTCGGTGGCGACACAGGTGGCTATCGTTGAAAGCATAGAAAAGAATATTATGTTAAAAGCCGAAATCTGTCGGTATTATCAATAGATAAAAATGTAGGCACTGATTCTTTCTAACGCATTAAAGAAGGATAGAATATATTTTCGAGTAGCTCGCACATTTTTACCTTAAACAGTGAGAGTAATGGCGACAGCATTGTTTTTATGAGCGCGCTGTCAAACAATCTTTTAAAAAGGGTGTTTGCAATTTCTTAGTATAAATTTCATAAAGATTCTTTGGTTGTTTACCTACTTTCCGTGAGTTTAACAAGGTGCGTGTTTTTTAGTGTAAGCTACTTTTTTATTTAGATTTAAGTTACAATTTTTTTTAAGAAGCCGCGTGTGTTGTTTTCCTGGCTGTTGTAGGAATTATAAAAAATATTTAAATGGGGTGGTCTATATGTAAACGTGTTTTCTAGAGAGATATACTTGAGGAAAAAATGGATAGCACCCATACATAGAGAGACGAATTTGCCCCATTACAAGACAGTGTAATATGTACACATTATTTTTTGCCTTTCACAGGTAAAAAAGTTTAAAAAGTAAAGTGTTTAAGTATTTACTTAAGTGCAATGTGTCCAGGGTTTTTGCCGAGGTTTTTATTGTAGCTTATTTGATTTCAGTTAAAATATTATTTATGTAATTTAAGTAGTATTAGACCCTTTTGTATTTTACAAATATATTTATAATATTCACCAAATATCTTGTAATTTTATTGCAAAATTCCATGTATCCCTATTTAAAATAATATAAAATTGGCACCCGGATCATCATTTGATATTATTGAACCTAACGGCCTGTTGTTTTACGTAGGTTACGACTAAACATGATCTTGGGATAGGATTTCTGTGTAAAGAAAAGAGATGTAAATTAGAAATATGTAAGTAGAAAAGAAATAAAGAAAACATTACTTTGGCAATGCTCTGTCCTGCTTCGATAAACAATGAAATGTTTATATTCTCACGCTCTTTATTAAGGTTTCCATTAGCCAATCTGTATGTATCGCTTACCTCTACAGAGTGTCTTTGTCTCGCTTTTTCTTCTTTAGTCAACTCTTTTCTTCTTTTATCGATGGGTACTTCTTGATGACGAGTTACAACTTGGGCTCCTTGTTTGGGTAAAGTTGGATGAAATTTTAAGAAAGACGCACAAGCCATTGCATCATGAACAATTCCCTGGTAAAAAGTCACCATTAAATACACTTCTCAAAAAAATTATCGTATATGCCTAATTTCTTCCATAAGCTTCAATACAAAAATGCTTTAATTTAAATGGCCCTATCTCTTTTTTAATAATTAAGTTATCAAGACAATTAAAGAAACAAAAATTTATAGAAAAAGTGAATCTATAACTTTATCGTAACCATTGTTATTTATTGTTACCAATATATCTTACACGGTGATATATTTTTTTTTTAAATGAATAATTTTTAATTGCCCTACGAGCCGTCCAAACAGCTGATCAGCTGCCGCAACGAAAACTCCGAGCGCCCACTCGCTCTCAGCCAGCAACCGTTAAAACGAAAACACAGTTTTATTGTAATTTTAAACAATATAAGTTATTATCGAAAATCGGGCCTTTTATTCAAAAAACGTAACAAAACAGCAATCCTATACATGGTCCTTCGTCCGAATGGTAAAAACCTGTGGATTTCGTATCGTACAATCCAGAAATCAATCAAAATCGAAGTGCGTGCAGAAGACGAACAGCGGCGCGGCAGCCATTAATTTGTGCAAACCGGGGTGCGAGATGGTTTTGCTGGCGTAAGAATCGGTAAGTCTGTTCCTTTTTTCACGCTTCCTAGCTATCATTTTCCTTTTTATTTGGCTTGAGCTAATAAATTGGTAGAGCATATTATCGTTTATCGTATTATTATCATGATATTTGGTGTAGTAATTATTAATCATGTCGAATGATGAGCTTAGAGACTTGCATGCTGCTGAGGAGAAACAAAAACAATCGATCGTTAACCTAAGGTTAGAGCGGGAGCAATTAAAAAATGCTTTAAATCGTTTCTGTGATTTTGTAGACAAATTCACGGAAAATCAAATCGAAAACTTAGTATTAAGATTAAGAAACGCAGAAAGTTCTCTTTTTAACGATTTTACAACTGTACAAAACAATTTAGAATTATTAGATATCGGCGAGAAAAAATCAAACGAGCGAGAGATCTCTGAAGATTTATATTTCGAGTATACTGCCAAAGCGGTTAGAACAATTCGTAAATTTTACGAAAACAAAACGATTCCGGGTAGCAACCAAAGCATTCAAAATTCCCGCTTACTGAGTCAAGGTGAAACACAGAGGACAGTGTTGCCAAACGTTTCTTCTAAGGGTTTTCCGACTATCGAACTTATAAAATTTTACGGGGATTATGAAAAATGGAATCAATTTCGCGATCTTTATAAAACTTTAGTACATGATGATCCGCATATCGATAAAGTTAGGAAATTTTATTATTTGTTAAGTTCTCTAAAAGGAGATGCCGCAAAGGTCCTTGAAGCGATCGAGGTAACTGAACAAAATTACGATTTAGCGTGGAACTTACTCTTAGAACGTTATGAAAACGAAACTTTAACAATAAAAATCATGTTAGGGCTATTTTCGATTTGCCATGTGTTTCAAATAAAGAAAAAAATACAACGTAAGAAATCTATTAGATGACTTTCAAAAACGATATAGGGCACTAAAATTATTAGGTGAACCAGTAGACGAATGGTCAACCCTTTTAATTCACATTTTAGTAACTAAACTAGATTATCGTACAGTAAGTTTGTGGGAAGAATTCGTAATAAATCAAAGAATTAAAAAACCTAATTTAAATGACCTTCTAAAGTTTTTGGAAGATCGAAGCAAATTTACTGAATCGATCGATTATAATTATAAAAAAGATAAAAAAGACACTACGCCGCCTCGCGAGCATTTTACAACAAAAACGCATACTAAACAATCGTATACCGTTCAAATTGGTAAAAATTTAAACTGCCTTTATTGCAAGGATAAACATTACATCTATAGATGCGAAAAATTGTTAAATTTACCAGTGGCGTCGCGAATCGAAGAAATTAAAAAATTAAAGCTTTGTTTAAACTGCTTAAGATCAAATCATGAATATCGAGATTGCATATCACAAGGATGCCGAATATGTAACAAAAAACATAATACACTAATTCACGAAAATAGTAACCCACCTACCGGGGGTACTCAAAAAGAAAATACGGTTGGTGTTTCAGTTAATACACTAGTTCACGAAAATAGTGACCCATCTACCGGGGGTACTCAAAAAGAAAATACGGTTGGTGTATCAGTTAATCACAGCGCTATAGATTGTAGGGAAGTTCTTCTTTCTACAGCAAACATATTAATAAAAAATCAAAACGGTCAATGGATTCCATGTCGCGCTTTGCTCGACAGTGGGGCACAGTCAAATTTTATAACAACAGATTTAGCTAAAAAACTTAAAGTTAAATTTGATAAAACGAACATTCCAATAACGGGAATAGGTGATTCAACAAGAAACGTGATAAATAGAATTTCTACCGAAATAAAATCAGTTAACAACACATACTCCGCAAGGGAGACATTTTTGGTACTAGATAAAATAACGGAACAATTACCATCAAGAACATTTTCAAAATCACAATTAAAACTTCCAGAAAACATTAAATTAGCAGATCCAAATTTTCATAAATCATCAGGCATTGACTTATTATTAGGTGTTACAGTATTCTATCAAGTTCTAGGTTCTGATAAAAAATATCTCGGGGAAAACATGCCCATATTACAAAATACCTTGTTTGGATGGGTGATCTCTGGACCAATATCTTTTAGTAATTTTCAAAATTCATCAAGTAAATGTTTCTTTTTAAAATCGGGAGAAAATATCGAAGATCAAATCAAACAATTTTGGGAACTTGAAGAGTATCCTACTCAAAAGTTTTTAACGAGCGAAGAACTAGAATGCGAAAAAATATTTAATCAAACGTTGAAACGTGATTCTAATGGTTGTTTTATCGTAACGTTACCAATTCGCGAAAATTGCGGAAATTTAGGCGAATCTCTTGATTCTGCTGTTAAACGGTTAAACTCGATCGAAAGAAAATTCAAGAAAAATCCAGAATTTAAAAAACAATATTCCGATTTCATGTCTGAGTATGAAAAGCTAGGGCATATGAAAAAATAGACGCTGATCAAGTAAACATCGAGAACAACGGAAAAAATCTTTTTATTTACCGCACCATGGCGTTATAAACGAAACAAGTACAACGACTAAACTACGCGTCGTGTTTGATGGATCCTGTCAAACCAGTTCTGGAAAATCATTAAATGACATTTTAATGATAGGTCCAACTATCCAAGACGACCTTTTTGCAATACTCTTACGTTTTCGCAAACATAGTATCGTTATAACAGGTGACATTGCTAAAATGTATCGGCAAGTCAAAATATCGGAAGATCAACAAAATCTACAGCGTATAGTTTGGCGTGAAAACTCTGATGACGTCATACAACACTATCAATTAACAACAGTAACATATGGCACTGCAACAGCATCATACTTAGCTACACGTGCACTTCAACAAGTAGCAATCGAAAACCAAGTTAGTTTTCCACAAGCGTCTAGTGTCATACTTAACGACTTTTATGTAGATGACTTAATATCTGGGCATGAAAATGTACCAGGCGCGATCACATTAAAAACAGAAATTACTAAAATTCTTGATCAGTACGGATTTCCCTTACGTAAGTGGATGTCAAATGTTCCTGAAGTTTTAGGACAAGAGACAATTGACTCAAGCGATAAATATAACGTTCACGAAAGCGATGTTAGGCGTACCTTAGGTTTGGTATGGCGAGCACAACATGACATTTTAACGTATTCCGTAAAGGAAATTAATATTTCAAAAATTTCAAAACGTAGCATACTTTCAGCCATTTCAAGTATTTTCGATCCTTTAGGATTAATATCGCCTATCGTTATCAGAGCAAAAATGTTAATACAAAAAATTTGGCAATTAAAGGAAGGCTGGGACGCAGATCTCCCAGATTACATCAGTAATTTTTGGATAAATCTTGTTCAAGAACTTACATTGCTTAATGATCTCAATATACGTAGACATGCATTGATTAAAAACGCAAAATACATCGAACTACATGCATTTGGTGATGCATCAGTAGTCCGCTTATGGTACATGCATATATTTAAGGTCAATCGATGATCAAAATCAATGTTTTACTCAACTTTTATGCTCAAAATCACGTGTCGCTCCATTACAAACAGTTTCTATACCACGGTTAGAGCTTTGTGGAGCTGTTTTAGCTGCAAAATTATGTGAAAAGGTTCAAAATTCTCTTAATATACATATTAATAAAACATATTTCTGGACAGATAGTATGATTGTTTTAAGTTGGTTAGCATTATCCCCTAGCAAACTTAAAATATTTGTTGCCAATCGTGTGGCAGCTATACAAAAAAGAAGCCAAATATCGCAGTGGGGTCACGTGGCTACGTGCGAAAATCCTGCTGATTTAATATCACGTGGTACTACTGTTCCAATTTTACAAAGTTCAAATCTTTGGTGGTCAGGTCCGACTTGGCTATCTGATACCAATGAGTCAAATTGGCCTAAAAGCGTAAACATTTCTACTGAAAGTATAAATAATGTTCCTGAAGTAAAAATTCAAAAAGCTTTAGTAACAGTCAATAAAACCAAATTTGAAATTTTATATCGGTTTTCAAAATTGTCTAAACTTTTACATGTAACTGCTTACTGTTATCGATTTTATAAAAATTGTAAAGATAAAAATAATCGAATTTCTGGTCCATTAACAATTTCAGAAATTAACAATGCCATGAACGTACTTCTTAAATTAGCACAACAAGAAATGTTTCCTTTGGAAATAAAATCTATTGACAATTCTTCAAATATCGACAAAAATTCTAAACTTATATCTCTCAGTCCAATTCTTGGTCCTGATAATTTATTAAGAGTTGGTGGACGTTTAGCTAAATCTACTCTTCCTTATGAAACAAAACATCAGATCATACTATCCGACAAACATGTGCTTACTAAATTAATCGTTTTAAACAAGCATTATAAAAATTTGCATGCTGGTATAAGTTCAATTCTAGGTATTTTACGAGAAAAATACTGGATTATTCACGGCCGCCGGGCGATCAGAAGTATTTTAAGAACATGCATTATTTGCTTTCGCGCAAATCCAAAACATTGTATCCAAAAAATGGCTAATTTGCCTATAGATCGTGTTGTACAAAATCGACCATTTTATATCACTGGATGTGATTTTGCCGGTCCTTTCTTAATTAAAGACGGTAAACTTAGAAATCGCGCCGTAGTTAAGGCATATCTCTGCATATTCATTTGTTTTACCACCAAGGCGGTACACTTTGAGGCAGTAGGTGACTTAAGTAGCGATGCCTTTTTAAATGCCCTTAGAAGATTCGTATCGCGCCGAGGTCTTTGTCATACAATTTACAGTGATAACGGCACAAATTTTGTTGGTGCCTGTAACGAATTAAAATCAATTGTCAATTCAATCCCTGAATTTGTCACAACACCCAGTATTAAAGAATACTTGTTAGAAAACGGTATAACTTGGAAGTTCATACCTCCTCGTTCTCCTCATCATGGGGGTCTCTGGGAAGCGGCAGTTAAGCGTGCTAAATATCATTTAACAAGGATAATAGGTAAAAATCATTTTACTTTTGAAAAAATTTCCACTTTATTTGCTCAAGTCGAAGCAGCCCTTAATTCTGCTCCGATAACACCACTTACCGATGATCCATCAGATTTTTCCTACCTTACTCCTGGCCATTTCCTTATTGGCACCGCACCACTTGCTATTCCTGATTATAACCTAACAGACTTGCCAACAAATCGCCTAAGCCAGTATCAAGAGCTTCAAAAATTATTTCAAACATTCTGGTCCAAATGGTCAAGAGACTACCTCATGAATTTACAAACCCGAAACAAATGGCGTACCAATCCTAATCAAACATTAACCATTGGTTCCGTCGTACTACTAATCGAAGACAACCTACCTCCATTATATTGGTTAATGGGAAGAGTTATTGCCATTCAGCCCGGAGATGATAATCTTCCTAGAGTCATAACAGTGAAGACCGCCAAAGGAGTTACATCAAGAGCTATCCAGAAACTCTGCCCACTACCAATCGAAACTACCCATGAAGCTTGAAAGACCTAGGCTTTCCAGGGCCGCCGGGATGTTATGAAACACAGCAACGCGTGGCAACAGCGCAGACGAGCCGTCCGAACAGCTGATCAACTGCCGCAACGAGATCTCCGAGCGCCCACTCTCTCTCAGCCAGCAACCGTTAAAACGTAAACACAGTTTTTATTGTAATCTTAAACAATACAAGTTTATTATCGAAAATCGAGCCTTTTATTCAAAAAAACGTAACAAACAGCAATCCTATA
>JACEGR010006720.1:0-57615 GCA_014170235.1 Listronotus bonariensis
TCTTTAAAAGTTATCCTACCTTTTGTCAGTAAAATGTACAGGGGAGCCAATTATTAACCCTCTTAAAATTTACATGTAATTTCTTGTGTTCCGCTCGGCGACGCACCACCCGGTATAAACTTTTTGTCTTAAAATCATGGAATCGTCCCTTAAAGTTTGTTTATAAAAACATTATCTATAAAAAATATTGAATAATGTTTAATTAAAATATGAAACCAATTTAATATAATAAAAATAAAATAAAAAACCAATTCTCATTCTCTTGCCCAACCAAAGTTATTTTAACTTAACATAATAAAAATATCATCAAACTCAATGAACAATGAAAGGTAACAAACGTGCAGTGTCTTTATTATAGCGTACACTTTGTCAAGAATCGTATTATTGTTGTTTTAGAGATAATTAGGTCAAAGACGACGAAAATGTCAATTTAAAATCAAATTTATTGCAAATAATACTGTCGTGAGAAGCTTGTATAGAAGCATAGCAAGAAGATTTCTTTTAATATAAAAACTTATACAGGGTGTTACTTAAAATACGCGGAAAATTAAAGACGGTGATTTTTCACCAAAAAATAAGAAAAAACTTTCTATAAATATATGTCCTAAACGTCTTAGTTTTTAAACCACGGGGTGTTAAATTAAAAAAATAGTTTTTTGGAAAATAAATTTTATACTCATTCAGATATTTCTAAAAAATTTGGTAGACGCACGCTTTGCACCAAAAGACATTTTCTGGTATTAAGGAAAAAAATGTATCAGTGTCGTCCATAAGAGGTTTAAGGTAAAATTTTTTGAGAAAAAATGCTATGCCCCTCCATTTCTGTAAAATAAAAACTTTTTTTTTAATCCCCGTTTGGTTTGGAACAATTTTAATCTCTGACATTTTTTGTTTGATGTGCGGTTTTCGCGTAAATAAAACTATTTCTTGGTATGGTCAAATTCCTATCTAATTAAAGAATAAATACCAGAGGTTAATTTTTAATGTAGAATTTCATATTAGGAATACAAACTAACCATGCCAAAAAATGGAAAAATAGTTAAGAGATCAAATTTGTTCTAAACTCAATGGGGACTAATATTTTTATTTGAAAAAATGCAGTGCGTACCATTTTTCTCTTAAAAATATTTACTCCAAGCCCTTTACTACGACACTGGGAATTTTTTTTTCTTTAATGCAATAAAATGTCTTCTGGTTCAAACGGATGTTTTCCCAAATTTTTAAAAAACATCTAGATGGGTATAACAATAATTATAAAAAACAGTATTTTTTAACACCCCGTAGTTCAAAAACTAAGAAGTTTAGGACATATTATGTTCATATGAGGATTTTTTTGGTAGAAAATCACCTTCTGAAATTAATCACCTTTGTTTAGAAACACCCTGTATAAAAAAGTTTTGGTTTAATAACATACAGTGTCACCAGAAAACTCTGAAATAAATCTTACGCATATCTTTAAAAACAAAAATTTTACATACCCCTTTAAAAATTCGTCATCTATTTATTCCATATACCATACTGGTAAAATAAAAAGTATGGGACCAAAAGATGCAATATACAGGGTGATTTAAAATTCGTTGAAGAAACCTAAGGCAGAAAATTCACATGATGAAACATAGGTACAGCTTCATATATTTTTTCAAAATATCATTGGGTTTCGACTAACTGAACCGCTAAGTTCAATTGTTATTTTTATGCTTTTTTATTTTTTTAAATTGTTTGCTTAGGCAAAAACTGATGTGACTCATATTTGAATCATTAATAAAGTCTATTAAGATCCATCATTTAGTTATTCACATTCACCAGGTGCCGCTATAATACAGTTAAGACGTTTTCTTTTAATTAACACTAGCCACCAAAAAAATTCATTTCGAAAAAATTATATAAGATGGTACCATTAGTTAGTCACGTAGAATCACCGCCTTATGTTTCGTGGTCGATTTATAAATTACCCTTTAAAGTTTTCAATATATTTTTTTTTGGAAATACGAATCCTTAGTCAAAATTTGTTTCTCAGTTCACAGTTTTCCCTATAAACCCACCCTTCTCAAAAAAAAAACAAGAATGTCAAAAGTTTTAACAGTTTTCTGCGATGTTGGGGTCTGCTAAAGCAAAATTCTAGATGCTATTTGATTGATCGTTAGCTGTCAATTTTACTTAGTCTTGCCAATTTTTCCCCCTTATATGCCCCTCCTTGTGTCCCCAACCGCAAATCGCCTATAGTCGCAATTTTGTCGAAACCCTTTCTAGTATTTATATAAATTAACCCTGATAAGTACTTTTATTTGTCATGAACATGCTAACTTAGTTTTTAAATAAGTTGTTCAGCAAATTAAAAAACTGCTGCAGTGAAATAATAATAAGTAGTAAAGCAATTACTTTTATGATCGTTAGAACTGTTTTTAGAAAATAAAAAGCATTAATATCTGGCTACACATAACCGCATCAAGGCCGCACCGAGCCTGGATACACAATGATACAGGAAAGTGGAGCAGATTATTTCGAAAAAATTCAAAAGCACTTTTGTCATGGCAAGTCTATTTATATCTCCTTGTTTAAATAAAACAAATTTTTCTACTTATCTCTGTTCCCCTTTATTTAAACTTTTATTATAGTAGGGAAACTGGCCTAAAATGGCATACTCAGGTAAAATGACACACTTCATAATTTTTGAATTTCCCGCCTTAGCAGCGACCTCTTAAACGTGTTGTAGCGTGTAATATGATCACTGCAGTTAGTATAAAAATTACCGTACAGTACATATCCCTAATTTTTTTTCACGACATTTTAAGTTTAATTTTTAATTCACCAACAGCAAAATAATTCAAATTAATTTATAAGTTGTGAATTTTTGTAAAGCTACAAATTTTAATATTTTTTTATTGAAACACAAAAATTGGGCTATGTTTATTTATAAATATAATTACTATAGGTTAATTTATTCTCTCAAAATTTAAGCACGTTTGCTAAATTGTCGCTTTTGGGTAAAATGACATACATGTTATAAGGGTAAAATTACCTACTATTTTAACGTGTTTGTTAACGTAAAAATGTTTTTTCTTGACTGCTGGTAAATATAAAATGAAATCGACACGATAAAGGTAGTTCAAAGTGGGCCCATGCTAAATGCACTTAGTCTTCCCTGGAAACAAGATATCTTCATATCTTATCATTATCATTATATATAATAAAACTAAGTTGATAAAATGTGCGTGCCGATAAAACTTGAAAAGGAGTCCCGATACGATAAAGGGACTTATATAGTGTGATAGCCCTTTATCCCCCTTGAACAAGAAAGTTCCCGTTTTACCCTAAAGGTCGTATTTTTAAAGATATAAGGACTCTTCCAACCCTTCAACTTGGAAATTAAGTGTAGTGGCGCCATCTGTTGTCGAGTATTTGAACTTCATTCAGAACAACGGTTATTTGGGTCTCATATCAACTCCCGAGCGAAGCCGGGAATAATAGCTTGTATATAATAAAGCTAAGTTGATAAAATGTGCGTGCCGATAAAACTTGAAAAGGAGTCCCGATACGATAAAGGGACTTATATAGTGTGATAGCCCTTTATCCCCCTCGATCAAGAAAGTTCCCGTTTTACCCTAAAGGGCGGATTTTTAAAGATATAAGGACTCTTCCAACCCTTCAACTTGGAAATTAAGTGTAGTGGCGCCATCTGTTGTCGAGTATTTGAACTTCATTCAGAACAACAGTTATTTGGGTCTCATATGAACTCCCGAGCGAAGCCGGGAATCATAGCTAGTCATATTATAAATGTTAAATGTTTTTATTAGAAGTAAGTTTTAAATTTATTTAATGCATATGTTTTTTTAAATAAAATCCTTGGAATCGTCTGTTACAGGTATATGCCATTTTAGCCTAATCTACTCTGTCATTTTATCTGATACCTTGCCTAAAATGACATACTTTGAGACATTATGAAAAATAGTCGTTATATTTTTTGTATGCTGGATTAGGTGAACCTTGGCTTAAGTAATGACAAATATAAGTTATAAAAGCATTTTACAATTTGTACTAATAAATCGCATTATTAATTTTTAAAATATAGGCAAAAATTCATAAAGTATGTCATTTTAGGCAATTTTCCCTATAGGTAAAAGAGAGTTATAGACCTTTTACGATTAATTTTACGATCGGGTGAAATTTAAAAGCGTTATAGTAGAACTGATCCCTAGAGTTTCTAGAATGTGGAACCTGCTGCCCGCGGAGGTCTTTCCTTTCCGCCCAAATCTCCCAAAATAAACTTGTAAGTTTTTGAATAAACTTTGTTAATTTCATTACGAGATAAACACATTTCGCAGCCTCTTACTTAGGTGACAAATTAGGATTTTTATAAATATTAGGTTATTTTTTTAACGTGTGTTTTCGCCTATTTTTAAGCATTGTACAAACAGTACTGTTAAAAGGTTTATAAAAAAAAATTAAGAAGTTAAAGAGTGGAGCAAAATTACCTATTTTTTGGTGATTTTAATAATATTTTTAAATACTTATTTAATCAGTTTTTATGAAATTCCAAAACTGCAACATTAAAGTTTAAATAATTATTAAAGCAATAACTTTAATAATCATTGCAACTCTTTTAAAAAAGACTTAAACATAAAGTGCACCTTTTAGAATATTTACTTCAAACAGAATATTTAAAGCTTCAATAATTACAGCTCATCAGCGTATTTCATTGGCTGAAACTCAGATAAGTGCAAAACTAGCAAACAAATTTCATATGTGCCTAAGTCCAGTACCGTCAGTAAAATCAGCGCGTATATCTCATAATCGCATTAAAAAATACTTTGAAATGCATCGCTCATGGCCGTTTTGATTAAAACAAACTAAAGTGCTAATTGGACTAATGCCTTTGCGGATTTACCCATTCGGCCGATGCAATAACAAATTTATTTGTGATTAATTTAAAGCGATTTTCAAATTCTGTCGATTTATCAGGTTCGTCTACCCCGGGAATTTATTAAATAAAACTACCCTTATGCAGACCTTAGAGATGAGATTATACCCAAAAACGTTGTAGGATTATTAACGGTTTTATTTTTGTATTTAAAAACCTGGTGGTGAGTCGCCGAGCGGAACATAGGAAATCCCATGTAAATTTTAAGGGAGGTAATTATTGGCTCCACTGTCCATTTAATAAAAAAAAAAATTAAGATAACTTTTCAAAGAGTACCTGTAAAATGAATGTTGTCACGGACATAACAAAAAGTGTCAATTAATCAGTGACAGCCTTACCTATAACAAGTTGTTTGCTGGTGGCTGCTGTCTGTTTAGTTTTACCTTAATCTAAAATTTGGTAATTTTGCAATTAAAATTTATTGAGTAATACGCTTATTGAAATTTGTTGAAACTTGCTACGAAGGTTTGTCAGATTGGTCTTTTCAAAAAATTGTTACATTTTTTTTGTAAAATATACAGAAGGGACAATTACTTACCCCCTTAAAATTCACATGAGCCTAGCTTCCGCTCGGCGAAGCACCACCCGGTATAAACTAGTTAGTACAAAATGGTGACCATGGTTAAGGGTAACAATGTTACAATTTAGTCAATCAGCTGATAAAAACGGGTATCTTAATCCAATCTGGCAAAAAATATTTATAGAAATTCGTCGATTTTTGGTATTATTTTTAGTGAGTAGGGATAGATAGTCGATTCTGCATCCACTGTCCACCGGTGGAAGTGTTATCTCAAGATCTCTGACGTCACTAACCATGACGTCACACATTAGGAATCTTGCGCAACTCCATATTTAGGGTACTGTGCATGCGTCAAGACGTCATTTGTCATCTGTCAATCTGTCAAACGTCATCAGCCATCTGTCAATCTGTCAAACGTCATCTGTCATCTGTCAAATAATTAGGAATCTTGCGCAACTCCATATTTAGGGTGCGGTCAATCTATCAAACGTCATCTGTCATCTGTCAAATGTCAAATGCTACTTGTCATCTGTCAAACGTCATCTATATGGCTCGACCCCGCCGCGCTGCAGGATTGGGGGATGAAAATATTGTGTATGTGTGTGGGTAGGATATCGTGATAACGCCCTAGCGCGCTAGGGGGTCTTTCGAAATTTCGTGATTTCGTGATTTGAAAATATGCGTGGGCATATGTATGTGACATAATGTTTGAAGTCTGTATAATACTGGACCCTGAAGCTCCCGAGATTTTTGATTCGACAGAATCCAAAATGGCTTGGGAGGAGGGGCCATAGCGCAGACGCAGAGCCTTATAATTATTTATGGCGGTATTAACGTACTTCTTACATTTTTTACCCAAATATTATTTTCTGAACATACCCCTTGTAATTTTAACCAACCAGAGACGATTTTAATTAGACTTAATTTTTAACCAATTAGAGAGCAGTTTACTCGACTAGATTAGAACATACCCCTTGTAAATTCAAGGTCAAAGCATACAAAACGTCAATAATAACAAAGATAGCTGCGGTTAGATAATAAACGGTGAAAAACAGTGGTAACTAAATAAAAAGCAGTGTTTGTAGTAAAGCATTTATTTTTAAATTAAAAATTACATACATGGTTGCCATATTGCTAAATAATTGTTGGATTAAACTTTATTGCGATATTCTAAATTTTGCCAAATTATCTAAATTTTTCAAATAACTATAGCCAGTTAATTTTTTTAACCAAAATTTTTTATGCAAAATTTTCAGATACATCTAGTAATTTTAAAGGAAAAAATAGTATGTTTTTGCGAAATTTCAATAAAACTTTTAATTTTCTCTAGGTCCTTATGATTTTTTTTTGTGCAAATTCCAAAATAAAAATTTTTGTTGCCAAAGTAATCCTCTGAAGGCAATAAGCATTTAATATATTGAAGTTTGACTTTGTGTCACAATTAGGTTTTTTAGGGTTATCTTCTTCCTGCACACACATAAACATTCAAAAGTTTTAATGTAAATGGGACTCAAGTTATACCAAAAATTACGAATTTTGTGGTAACTCGTTATATTAAAGTGTTTTAAATTATCTCTTTAACTGTTTTAAGTTGCGCACTTTTCTAATAGCAGAATTTATAATGAAATCCACGATGTTAATCACTGAAATACTTAACTTAAGTAATAAACAAGTATAGGCAGATTTTGAATGTTTTATAGCTTTTGTCCAATAAAACTTTAAAACCAGTTTAACAACGAACCAAAAAAAAATCACCATAAATATACTAAAATATTTTTAAATAAAAAAACAAAATATAACTAACTTTTTCAATTGCAACTGTATAATTAAATTTCCCCATCCAAACTCCGATTGCCATAAAACTAACAAACAAATTTATTATTTGCATAACTCCAGAACTGTCAGTGAAATCGGCGCGTATATCTCATAATCGCATTAAAAATACTTTGAAATGCAGCGCTCATGGTCGTTCTGATTAAAACTAACTAAAGTGCTAATTGGACTAATGCCTTTGCGGCGTTTACCGATTGGTCCGTTTCTATACAAAATATAATTGAGAGTAATTAAAAGCAATTTTGATATTTTCAGTAATTGTCAATAAAAATACAGGATGATTCAAAAATCGATCACGAAACTTAAGGGGGTGATTCTACTTGACAAAATAAGGGTAGAGCTTTGTATAATTTTTTTCAAAATGTTCGTTTTTGAGTTACAGCGGTCAAAATTCAATTTTAATTTTGTTCTTTTTTGCCATATTGCATTTATTTTAATCAATCCAATTAATATTTGACACACAAATCGAGATTTGCAGATTCTAAAATTTTAAGATAAAAGTACATTTTTTAAATACCGCCAGAGGGCACTTTACCTTAAACTTAAAATTTATTTACATTATAACTTTTTTATTTTGACAGATATCGCAAAGCTGGAGGCGCCATTTTATCAAACAAACAAAAACTAAGATACTCCTTATTAAAGTCGATAAACCTCACGGTTTAGGCACCAACAGACATCAAAGTTCTTATCAATTTCAATTGAATTACCTACATACATACAGGGTGTCCAGTAACTCAACCGACAAACTTTACGGGGCGATTCTACAACAAAAAATAAGAGAAAAACTTCATATAAACATATGTCCTAAACGTCTTAGTTTTTAAACTACGGTGTGTAATATATAAAAAAAATAAAAAAAATATGTTCTTACCCCAAAAATCATCTCTTTTGTACTCTTGCTGGTAGAAAAACCGCTGTTTCTCAATTCCAGGACTCATTATTTATGAATATATTTTAAAGGTTATAAAAACCCAAATTTTTCTGTTACTTGTCGCTTTTTTAATTATTAAAAAACTGCATTTGAATACCGAAATTTTAAAACCAAGATTCGAATATAAGACAATAATAACGAAATATGAATACAAAGCCGGTATTTGAATACTTACTAAAAAATTAGAATCTTATACCGGAATTTTAATACCAGGATTTTAATAAATGGTCTGAATAGCAAAATATGAACGCAAAAAAATATAAGAATACTAATGATAATTTAAAAACGGTATTTACAATCCATCTTCCCGAATACTGACCAAATAGTATTAAGTCGAATACCGAATACAAAACACACATATTTATTTGAATACTATTCAAATACCAAACAAATATATTTTGAATGGAATTTAGACTACCGATTCGAATACTACCCAACTCTGGTCAAAGTATTAAAAATGAGGTAAAAATAACCATCTTGGGCATCCTTTCGGTATAACAATTTTGATGAATAAAATATTTTTCTTTTTTTATGCCAAACATAATACCATTGAATCAAAATTTAAAAAATAACTGAATGTAAAACCTATTTAAATATTTTACAAAAATTTTTGGTTATTTAAAATCTGTTAAGCTGCTAAACTTATTAAGTTAAATTCCCAAACCATATCAAAACTGTGTTTTTTTGTTATATTATATTTTGACAAAGTATTTCATAATTATACACTAGTTAAGGTGTTTTTGTCAATTTATGGGGCCCAAAGTATAGAGCACAGAAAAATTAAATAATAGGAACGAACAAGATATCTTAGTTTTAAGACTTGCCAGAATCGTAGTTGTTTTTCTATTGATAATATTAAAATCTGATTTAAGTTTAAAAACTGATATGACACAAGGTGTTTGGAGACAAGGTGGCGTAATTTTTTATTTGACAGCCGATAGATGTGACGTCAAGGGTATCCTTTATTAAAAATATGTCGTTATTTCTTAAATTGTTTTGTAAAAATCGTGTTAATCGTGTTTATATTTATGAGTAAATAGTGGATTAAAAAGACTTATTATTATAAACCATATTTTTAATTTTAAATTGGTTAAAAAAGGACTCCCATGACGTCACAATATCAGCTGTTTACTGTCATATCAAAGTTGGGTCACCCTTATCAATTTTAGGCGTTCAATCAATTATAACCGCGGTAATAATTGGTGACAACTTTGACGTATAATACATTGTTTAAATGTCAACATAACCGATTGGTAAATACCGTTTTAGATTTGGTTCTTCGCCTAAAATTGCTGCTTCTCTTTAAACACCTTGGATAAGACATACATTTGTTTTTCGTGTCAACAAAACAAAAATACAGCTTGACTTGTTTAGTTTTCTCTTGCGACAAAACTACAAAATATTAGTTATAGTACCTAAGGTTTTAAACTTGACTTAAAGCCAAACATTTTTTTCAAAAATTATCTGATTCAAAACATAATTAATTTGTTTAAAGTAGTGATTGACCTGTCAGATGTTAGTACGAACCAATTCGTTTCGCTGGCAAGGTATTATTGACTGGATTTTGATTTATTAACTTTTTGTACTCCATTAGTTCTAATCTAATCAGATATACGTTACAATACTGCAGGCTTTAATGTACTCTAACAATGAAAATATAACTGTGGTATGCTCATTCAAAACGTCAATTTGCTTGTCAGAAAACATCTGGGAACTTCTTAAAAGCACATTTCTGTTAATATACAGTGAAAGGCACAAAATATAAGCGTACTGAGTGGTCATATCCGAGATTCACATTAAGGATCGCAGTGTTCTGTACAATTCAATCAATCCGCTAATAAAAATGGGTGTTTCGATCCAACTTTGCAAATAATATTCACAGAAATTAATCGAGTTTTGGTTTGTGTACTGGCTAGAAACAAACTTTTTCAAAAATAATGCTTTTAATTGTAATCAATCAAAAATTAAATAAGTAATTAATTAATTTCAAAGGAGGGTACAAGGAAGGTATGTTTTGTTTGGTATTTGTTTTCTTTTAGTCTCTTGATTTTGTTAAATTTAAACAGTTTTCGTTGATTGCTGTTTTTGTCAGTGTTGTTTAGTTGCGCTTTTATTTAGTAAGATGTCTTTGACCTTATTAAAGGTATATTGGTTTTTTAATGCAACTCCTGCCTTTAGAAATATGACTGAAGAGGAAAAGTGCGAAATATTAAATATTTATTTATTTAATGCGGGACATTTAGAACAACGATAAATCATTAAAGTCACTCTTGAACTGCAGACAAACAGTTCCAACTTTGTACATTTTTGTTTTTTGTAGATTTTTTTATGAAATTCACAATAATAACCACTAAAACACTTAACACTAGTTGTAAACTGACATTTTTTGTTGCATTTTTCCACTTTTATATAAAGAAAAATAAAAAGTGCGAAACTAACAAAAAAAGTGTAAGCAAGATATGATAAACCCATATCATAATGCCCCATTAGGGTTTAATTTTTTTTCAAATAAAAATTAAGAAATGAAAAGAAAAATAAAAATCCATTTTTTCTTTCAGTTTTTTTGCGATTTCTAGTGGAAATTTATTTAGAAAACTAGATATTTGTCACTTTAAACAAAAGCAGGGTGCTCCCTCTACATTTAACAGCAAAAATAAGAATATATTTTAATTCCTTACTGTAAAAAACCTTTATACCGAATTTTGTAAAAAAAACAATAAAACCCAACCTGTTTTACCTAAAGCATCTAATTTTTTTAAATAGGTGTCAAAAAGCACATACCTGGTGAAAATTTTAAATATCTAACTTGACAAATGCGTCATAAAAAAGATTTTTTAGTTAAATCGCTATGAGAGCCAAACACCATTACAGCACCAATTACGATGCCTTATTTGGGCAGCTACAGAGGCCCTTATTTATAGCAAATAATAAGTTTTTAACCTTAATAATGCGACCTAAAGCATTTTTATACAGTGTGTCTCTAAAAGGTCTGTAAAAAAATACCATAGACTACATGGGCCAAGATACAACAATTTAACCCAATTTACCTTCGAAAAGTTAATTGTTTGCAAAGTATAGTCCAAGATTTATTTTAATATTATATTTATTATAAGACATTTTTTTAATCAAATTTAGCATAAAAAAGTTTTTATAGGGTGGAGAATTAAAATATTTCGTCGTAAAGTGTAGAGGGAGCCACCTGCAGTCCCTTGCTTAGGTTTAAAGTGTTATAACTTTTTTGCCTTGGTATGTTATAATTTTAGTAATTATAAAATTTTTATTCCCTTATATCTTTTTTACAAAAAGGTTTATTTAATAATGCTACAAGCAACCGTTTTTGGGATATTTTAGATTAAACATTTTATTTCTTACCAAAGTTTGCCATTATATTCATTCACGCTTTATATAGGCTACCTGGTAGTATCTTAGAAGTCTGTACAAAATACAATTCCAAATTCTTTGGGCCAAAATACAGCGATCTAATACCAACGAATAATGTTTTGCTAATACCTTAGTCGAAAAGTTGCTGGTTTGCAAGTTACAGTTACAAATTTTCCTTTTATATTTTTTTCTTGGACACCCTGTGCAAACTATTAACTTTTTAACTAGGGCAAATTTGATGATGAAATCGTTGTATTTTTGCGTAAAGAAATTAACGGGAAAATTTTTGCAGACCTTTTGGAGAAAGCCGGGTGGCCTAAATAAAGGGTGAGGGAATGCCAAGAAAACTTTTATGTTCCTACGCTTCCTCGTAGTGATATTTATCATGTATATATTTTTTGTGCAAGAAATATGAAAGAATAAAAATTGTCTACCAGGATCATTATATACCTAGGCAAAAAAAGTAAAGACACTTTAAACAAAAGCAGGGTGCTCCCTCTACATTTAACAGCAAAAATATGAGTATATTTTAATTCCTTACTGTAAAAAAACTTTATCCCGAATTTTATAAAAAAAATAATAATAAAATATTAAGAACAAATAAAATAAAATAAAATAAAAGCTTTGACACCCTGTATCTTATAAACAATCAACTTCTCGATTAAGGTAAATTGCGTTAGATCGTTGTAATTTGCTCCAAGAAGTCTATAGAAGACAGCATTTTGTATAGAGCTTTGAGAAACACCCTGTTTTAAGACAAAAAAAAATAGTTTAGTTAATAGTCTCTTCCGTCTAGCTTAACCACTGGGCAGAAGAAAAAAGAATTACATATGAGAGTGAAACAAGCAATATAATAACATGTAAATTAATTATTACATATAAATATATATATACAATAAACTAAATACCTTTTATACCTATAAAGAGTTAATTTATTACATATAATCATATTTTTTGTCAGTTTAACAATTATAGAACCATTTAAAAGTTTTTAAAACAAAATATCTGTTTTAATTTCTTTCCTTTTTACCATTATAAAGTATTTTAATATATTGCTAATATCCCAAAAATCAGTATATAAATGGTGTTTTATTAAAAAAAACCTAATTGACAATAAACATTTTGTTTCTGAGACACTTTATATATTTAATAACACTGCGGCAGTCATTTTTTTATGAACGTCACCTGGGGTACGTTTCTCAGATAGGTTATTGGACACTATAGCAAAATAACTAGAAAAAATAAATAAAAATAATATTTTAAACTAAATAAAATACAACTTTGCCAGCTAAAAGTATACAAGGCGTACATCCGCCTTTCTTAATATGTAGCAGTCGGCAATTGACAACACCCAAATTTTGGAGTCAGTTTTTCGTTTTTCCAAGTCGGCGTGTCTTTAAATATTAAATTTGTAGTTATTTGTTTTGATGCCTAACAACACTTGACTCTGTGAATTTGTTTGATAATTTTTTGTTTTTATCTAGGACTTTTTTAACTTGCAAATTTGAACCAAATTCTTACATAGTGTTTTTTCTTTTTGTTTTATTTTAATACTACCGGACCTACATCCGCCTTTCTTAATATGTAGCAGTCGACAAATGACAACACCCAAATTTTGGAGTCAGTTTTCTGTTTTCCCAAGTCGGCTTGTCTTTAAATATTAAATTTGTAGTTGTTTGTTTTGATGTCTAACCACACTTGACTCTGTGAATTAGTTTGATAATAATTGTTTTTATCTAGAACTTTTTAACTTGCAAATTTGAACCATAAATTTCTCACATAGTATTTTTTCTTTTTGTTTTATTATAATACTAGCGGACCCGTGCCCACTTCGTTGGGAGTTAATTATATTTTTCTCTATACTTTTTGTTTAACTAGAACTACCTAAAAGTATACAAGGCGTACATCCGCCTTTCTTAGTATGTAGCAGTCGACAAATGACAACACCCAAATTTTGGAGTCAGTTTTCTGTTTTCCCAAGTCGAGTTGTCTTTAAATATTGAATTTGTAGTTGTTTGTTTTGATGTCTAACCACACTTGACTCTGTGAATTTGTTTGATAATAATTGTTTTTATCCAGAACTTTTTTAACTTGCAAATTTGAACCATAAAATTCTCACATAGTGTTTTTTCTTTTGTTTTATTATAATACTAGCGGACCCGTGCCCACTTCGTTGGGAGTTAATTATATTTTTCTCTAAACTTTTTGTTTAATCAGAACTAACTAAAACGAATCAGAACTAATTATACCATAAACCTTCCTCTCGAATCACTCTATCTATTAAAAAAAAAAACTGTATAATAGTATGTAGTGATTAGTTTAAATGAATATTAAAGAAGAAATCTACTAAAAATAAGTCAATTTGTTACTTTTTTATTCTTATCTATTTTTATTTTTTTTTAAATCTGCCTTCGCAGGAATCCAACCCCGTAGCATGCGGAGCATTCTACGACTGGACTAATCAGAATTTATAAACTTAACCTTAGAAAGTTATAAATTAACCAAGATAGCCACTTGGGCATTGTTATTATTATCTGAACTTTTGGTTTAATCATAGTAAAATATAGCTTATACCACTTCTAAAAAGTGTAGCTTTCTTATTGTGAAAGAATTTTTCCGATTGATTCAGTACTTCCGAAGATTAGCGGCTACAAACAAACAAAGTTAAAAACTTTACCTCTTTATATATTAGTATAGATTGGTTTCCTTTTTTCCCAATGTTAACTAACGTAAATAAATGTATGCTATGTTATACTGGGTGCTCACCATACAGGGCCGTATTAACTGTATGAGGCGCCCTAGGCAAGAATTGCCAGAGCGCCAATTTTCTACTAAAAAAATTTTGAATAGCAAAAAAAAAGGTCCTTACCTCCATACCGCAAATTTTTACCAAACAAACATGTTTCAATATAAGTTAATTTTTGTATCCCAGTGTCTAGCATACCATGTTTCGTTTAGTTCTCCTGCCGAAAAAACAACAATCAAATTATATAACAGATCATCAGGTAACGGTAAACCTCCATATCTCCTTTTGGTATAATGTAGCATAATTTTCTTTGTATGCTGATGGGCCGATTATTTCCAATCGTGATGACATTTCATAATACAAATTCAGAGAAGTGCTCCAGATTAGGTTTATTGAAATACAGCTTTCTAGATAGGAAGGAACGCGATAACGCTAATGGGTTATGTGTATTGTGTTTATCCATATAGTTTCTTCAAGATGTCTTCCTGTGATTAATTGTTATATATGTTGTGTTATTACCGGGAAGTATCGGACTTTCATCATTAAAATAATTATGAATTAAAGGGTGATAAACTTCATTTTATAATTATACAGAGTGTTTTAAAATTAACTATCAATTTTATAAGGGCGTTTATTTAGCGTAAAATGGTAATTCTTTTTCCTATAACCACATTTCCCAAAAAGCGAGCTGCAGCCATCGTCAGTTGCGCCCTTTTACATAAAAATGCAACAAAATTTAAACAATAACAAACACAAAATTAATATTCAAGTTAAATAAACATTACTAAAACAAGAAGTCAGAGCCTACTTCTTTTATTTTTAGTTATAGGCAATTGCTGCCTTTTTATACAAAAGCGTTTTTTTAACATCCGTATAATAAAAATGCAAGGGACTAAATATTTTATTTTTTCTGTAGAGGACCATACACACAAAGTTTGGATCACCAACAATATTTGACCGCTTTTAGTTTTTTAAAAATTTTAAGGCAAAAAATTAATATACCAAGGTAACGGGGGTGGTATGCAAATTTTTGTGATTTTTGATGCAAAAATGTAATTACAGTTTAATATTAATTAATTTTTTAACATTAAAGGCTGCAGCTTACAGAAAATGCTCTAATGGCACATTTAAAAAATAAAAGTTGTTTTTTGACCAAAAAGTACTCTTTTAAAATTTGTACCAAGTTTTAGAACACCATCTGTGTAGGTTGCTATAATTAAACATTTAAAAAGGTTCTACTTAGCTTTCAGCTGTTTTACACATGTAACTTTTTCAAATAGCCAAAAAGCCGCCTGTGTTTAATCTAGGTGGACCCATGAAAGAATCCTTTTATTAACTTGGGTTGTAACTATCAATCTATCAATCTGGCTGGCTATGTAACGGAATCTTTGAGCCTAATTTTAACCAACTTCCAGCTATTCGATTTCTTTGAAACTTTGCACACGTATTAAGGACCGATGACAATGCAATAATTTAAAAACAGTATCCCGTTAAGTTCCAGCATTTTCCAGGAAAACCGGAAAAGTGAAAAATCGTACGTTCTGACGGATGCGCCAGATTAGACAATTGAATAATCGAACTTGACAACATTTGCCGACGGGTTGGGGACAGGGGCTCAATTCTGCTAAATTGAACTCATTCGTTCGCTGAACGTATTCGTTCCGGGAGCGTATAACCTTCATCTGTTTTTTTAACGAACGAATAACCTTCACTTGTTTTTAAAACAGGCGGTCATCAAAATAATATTGCCCAACATGACTTATACATAAATTACCAAGCTTCTGTAATTTGTAAAAAATGATAAAAACACTTACTTGATGCCTCATATTTAGACAAAGAAAACTATCACTAGGTAATAAACCAAAGCATTTTCAATACGTTGTTTACAGTGGGAAACATCATTTTCAACAAATTTAATATTTTTCATAAAACGGTAATGAACTTTTCTAACCTCTAACTTTGGTGTATTGTGGGTTAGCTACCTACTGACTGATAGCCTAGTTTACACCGCAAAGCTACCCACTGACTGATAGCCTAGTTTACACCGCAAAGATCTTTGGATTCTTTTAAATGAGTTTTAACTTTAGTAATAAAATCAAAATTGGGTATCAAACTTTACTATTTATGAGTTTGCATAAGATGAAAAGTACGCTTGACTTTGACAAATCTGTCATATTTTAAATTTTAATGCGGTGTTGTGCGCCAATTTGGGAAGGTGGCTATGCACGAAAGAAAACTTTTTAACACGCTTTTATTAACTTGGGTTGTAACTATCTATCTATCCATCTGGCTATCTATGTAACGGAATCTTTGAGCCTAATTTTAACCAACTTCCAGCTATTCGATTTCTTTGAAACTTTGCACACTTATTAATGACCCATGACAATGCAATAATCTGCAAACAGTATCCCGTTATCTTGTTTTTGATCGCCAGGAAAAAAAAATTCCATTATATTATAAAAACAACACCTGGGTTGCCATCTGTTGGCAACATTCCAAACTTTGCTACTCAATTGCGAAGAAATTTTTTAGTGGGTTGCCATCTGTTGGCAACATTTCAAACTTTGCTACTCTTTGCCATCTGTTGGCAACATTCCAAACTTTGCTACTCAATTGCGAAGAAATTTTTTAGTGGGTTGCCATCTGTTGGCAACATTTCAAACTTTGCTACTCTTGTTCACTAAAAAATTTTTCGCCATTTTGTCAAGAGTAGCAAAGTTAATTGATATAACGAACTAAAAAATGAAAAATAATTAATAGTTTAAAAAAACTAAAAAACACGCTTTTATATGCAACCGAACTAAAAATTCGAAAATAATTTTTCATTAAAAAAATATTGTCATTTCATAGTAAAAAGCGTGGGGTGCTTAATATATTAAATGTTATAATTATTATATTTGCCAATATCTATGATGGAAAAGTTATGAAAAAATAGTAAAATGCACCCCACGCTTTTTACTATGAAATGACAATATTTTTTTAATGAAAAATTATTTTCGAATTTTTAGTTCGGTTGCATATAAAAGCGTGTTTTTTAGTTTTTTAAACAGCCTGTCTAGTCTACTTAAGTTTGCACCATATGAAAACTTTTTTATTATTGATTTTACAAAAAAAAAAGATATTCCCTTAAAAAGTTATGCATTGTCTAAAACCTAAAATGCAATCATCAGAAATTAATCTTTTGCCGTTGTATACGGGGTATGTACAAAAATATAAATTATGCTTAAGAGAAATTTATATACCTTTATTTTTTATAATATCGAAGATTTTAATAAAGAAAAGATATTAAGGTTAAAAAATAATATTCAAATATGCAAAATTATGATTTAGAATTTTTTTTTTTACTTTTTGTGCATTAACGTTTGTACATAAGTGTTTTTTTATTTTAAAATGTAATAGGTTAAGAAACATCAAAACAGCGAAAAGTCCCAGAAACATTTGTTTTCGCAAAAAAAAGTTTTTCTTGAAGATGAACATGATTGCATATTTAAATGTTATTTTAAGTTTTAAATATCTTCTTTAAATAATTTTTTTGATGTTATTAAAAATAAAGGAAGTTTCCTCTCTAGCAAAATTCATATGTTTGACATACCCCGTATACCACTGCAAAAAATGAATATCCGATGACTGCATTCTAAGTTTTAGACCATGAAGAACTTTTTATAACGAATAACTTTTTTTTCACAAAATTAGGAATAAAAAAATTTCCAAATGGTGCGAACTTAAAGTAAACACGCTGTATACATGGTGTTTCTAAAAAAATGTGAAAATTTTTAGAAGGTGATTTTTTACCAAAAATTAGAAAAAACTTTATATCAACATATTATGTCCTAAACGTCTTGGTTTTTTTTTTCTTTTTATCTTTGGCTAAAAGCCTAAATACTAACGTACCGTGGGTGTCTTAAGCAGGGTAAGAGGAAGTTTGTTAACACGGGACTTAAAAACTTGAAGATTTGGGGGAAGGTTTTTGAACTACGGGGTGTTTTTTTTAATTGTTTTTTATATTAACATTTAAACCCATTCCTATATAAAAAAAAAAATGGGAGACGTACCCTTTGCACCAGAAGACATTTTTGGCATACAAGATTGTACCAGTGTCGTCAATGAGGGGTTAGGGTAAATATTAAAAAATAATAATAATAAGCCACTGCATTTTTTTAAATAATTTTTTTTAAATCCCAATATATTTTAAAACAAATTTTATCTCTTGACTTTTTTGTTTGATGAACGGTTTTCGCGTAAATAAATAAAAACCATTTTTGGCATGGTCAGTTTGTATTCTTAATATGAAATTCTACATTAACAATAAAACTTTGTTATTTATTATTTAATAAGATATAAATTTGACCATGCCGAGAAATGGATTTTATTCATTTACGCGAAAACCGTACATCAAACAAAAAAAGTTAAAAGACCAAATTTGTTCTAAACGAAATGGGAATTTAAAAAACAACTTTTATTTTAGAAAAATGTAGTAGCGTACCATTTTTTTCTCAAAAATATTGACCTTTAACCCCCATGAACGACATTGGTAATTTTTTTCGTTTATGCCAAAAATGCGTCTCCCAAATTTTCCAAAAATATTTGAATAAGTATAAAAGTTATTATAAATAAAAACAATATTTTTATAAAAATTTAACACCCCGTAGTTCAAAAACTAAAACGTTTAGGACATGTTCATATGAAGTTTCTTTTCCATTTTTTGGTGGAAAATCACCCCTTAAATTTTTGCATTTGTTAACAAACACCTTGTATACTATTTTTTAAATTGTTTGGTAATGGAAAATTATGTACGCTGATTTTTGCTGAAACGTGTGAAGCGATAACAAGAAAAATTCAAATAAACCCATGACCTAAATATCTCTAATTTAAATATACCGGGTGATAAAATTTTAAAAAATATGATAAAATATTATTTTTTACAAAACTTCTCATATCCGAATTATTGATAATTCTTCTATAATAAACAAAGGGAGAGAAAAAAATAAGATTAGGTTAAATTTTTTATACTATGTATCTCTTGGACTAACCCAACTTGGACTGGTAAGTTGGGTTAGACCGTCATATTTTAACCTCAAGAATTTGTTTTAAGAATCACCCTCTATATGAAAGTAAAAATAGATTTTTATTTAACTTTAAAAACCTATTTTTTTAGATACTTAATATAGATGAAAATTGATTTAATAAAATTTTCTATCTGGAAAAAAGAAGACGAGAGAAGACACAGTGGTTTCTCAAGCAAGAAAAGGCATTCGCGCCGAGACTATATCCATTTTCTCTCAAGTACTTAATCGGGACAATACGAAACAATTACTTCTTGGTCTCGTCTCATCTATCAGCAACAAAAATTTAAACTACTCTATTATAAATCTACCGGTAAAGAAACCAAACCGCCGTACTTAGAAAATGTATGCTTTAATCCTCTCTACCAATCTTCTATGTACTCTCCTGCAATTCACCGCTGCAACAGGCGCGCTAATTTAAGTAGAACGAAAACAGGGGCTTTCCCGGCCCACCGCTTTCGCCTTTCGCCGGACGACGACGCGAACAACACATCAGAGACAACAATGAGACGAGTAACTGGTCCTAACAATTTGTCCATTGTATTTATCTCTTTCTGGTTTAACGCAAGTTCCAATAAATATGTCTTTGTCTTTCATCATGGCAGGCTATCGTAGATGGAGCAATCATCGCTTTGCCCTGGTTGCCAAGTTGTTTACAATTTCTGCATGTAAACTTTAATGCCTTTTTTGGCTCACATCTAATTAAGAGAAAGAAAATATACCATGAATCGAATATTTTTAACTTGACAACGTTGCCGCAGGCGTCACGCCGAAATGTTAATCGATATTTGTGTTTGATATTTTTGAATGGCCGATTTGTTTGGACAGTTTGTTTACATTTTCTGTGATTTATTGTGTGTTTCGTGGTTTTTTACCTTTAATTGGACTTTGAATATTGACTTTTATTAGTGATCACAGTGTATATATTAAATTTGTGCTTTTCAACAGATAATTTAAAGTAATATTGACATGGTTATCTGTAAGAAAAAATCTTTATAAAAACCAAATAAATGACATTTTTAATAAGGTGTGTGTAATTATTGAACTAAACCCGAATATTTTATATTAAGGGGAAACAAAAACAAGTACCTAACATTAAGGGCAAAAATAGCACAGCTATATAATTTGAATTTGGCGGGCAAACGATAAAGTCGACTCACGCGCCATCTGCGTTTGCCTTTCTTGAAGACAGAGAAGGAAGGCCCAGCAGCTATCACTCTCTCGGATAATTTATTTACATTTAGTTTCTCGTCTCATTGTTGTCTCTGAACACATATCCCACCATGAATATTTACTATGATTTTAATTCCCTAAGGTCGACAAGGTTTCCACACCTGTACATAATAGTTAATTCTAGAATGGTGCGAAGTATTATTTATAGGTGGCGACACTTTTAGTAACGCAATACGGTAATAAATTAAAGAGGTTAAAATGTAATTTTCAATTAATTGTTAAACCTGCAATTCCGAACAAAATCCAGAAATAAAATATTGGCTTCCGGGAGATAAATCATTTTTGCAAATCTCTGGAGAAAAATCCAATTAAAATTTAAATAATTCAATAGATAAATTAATAAAAATTGTGTAATACGACATGTTTTAAGTCATGGGAAAATAAATTATTATTTTAAATGTACTAGATTTTTGATACGAGCTAGGTATATTATATTGCTTTAAAACATTTTTTTCGCATTTTGAATAAATGTATTTATTTAAGGGCGGTAAATAGAATCTTGAAAATATTTATTTTTTAATTTTACATTGAAAGTGTCGGATTTGATTATAAATATTTGCTTTATTTATTAAACAATAAAAAAAAATTAACCGATTACAAAAAAAACTTACTACTTACTAAAATACTAAAAATAATAAATAAACAAAAGTCTTCAAAAAAGTCGATTAATAATATATGTATTAAAGTATAAAAAGTTTTTGTCTATTTAGCATGCCCATATGTTATTAGCCAACTTCACTTTTTTATTTATTTATTTTTAATTTTAACTTTTTAGATAAGTTTTTTTAAACGTTTTTTTTATATTTAATTTTCCCTTTTTAGTTTATTAATAATATTATTTAATCGGAAAACATATACTAAAAAACATTACTAGTACCGTTTTCTCTCACATAATTTTCTGTTTGCGCAAAGCGCTAATGCTTCCTTTGGTAGATAAATGAGATCAAACCTATGCTTATGCAATTTTGAGTACTAACAATAATAAAGTAGCTTAATAAAATACACGTACCTGCCTTTAAAATTTGACGTTTTTTTTCGATTTTCTCAGGATCCTACTATAGTAGGGGAGCCCACAATGCTAAATGGGGATTTACTCGAGCGTCATAGAGATCTATTGGGTTGGAAAGCTTAGATGATAAGAAGAAAAAATGTTATATAATGTTTACCTTTTAATCGGTGGGGAAGCGGCTATAGACTTTTAAATGTGTCAAAAAATACTATTATTATTTAGCCTTGTGGAAATCGTTCGGGTCATATCGTATTATATACTTTCAGTTATCCCTAAATTATTTTCTTTAAAATTAAAAAATAGCCACGTTCATAAATGCTAATCTGACGTTTTTTTGTAGCTCTCTGTTTCCTTTACGTCACTCTTAAATTATCAGATTAGTAAAATATACACTGGTTAGCATGTAATTAACTCACCCTATCTTAATCTGACGCGCTTGACAATTTCTGATGGATATATATATTTTTTTATGATCGGCCCTGTATACGGAGCTTATATTTGGTGGAGGTACTTAACCGAATACAAGGTATCCTTCGGTATATTAGTCTGCCGTAATGTAGTAAATCCCGAAATTCCCTCTTGGGCTCCCCTACCACTATCAAATTCTGACAATTGTTTTTTTATAGTCGGTCAATAAATTTAAAAAAACTTGCCGGTAAAAAAATATTTTTTATAATAAAGTATTTTTATTATTAAATATATATATATATATATATATATATATATATATATATATATATATATATATAAAAAACAGATTAAATTAAGAGGAAAAAAGACAAAACAAAATTGCAATAAGGTGCCTTATGATGGTACTACGAATTATTAATTATTCTCGCTTTAATTTCTTTTCCATTCTTTATTTAAATTAAACTTTCCATAAATAGCTATTATTACATTTATAAAATATTCATAATTTTATTTCGTTAAATACTTCTCTAACTGCGTTAATAAAAAATACCGCCTAGAAATATTTTAATAAACGTAAAGTTCTGTCACCAAGATAAATAAATTTCAAATTTTAAATAGGCGACAATTTGTAATATCAAACTCTCATAAATTCTACACATTCCTGACGACAAAGTTTTTTAGTTAAACGTTTTCTTAGCACCGAGATGCCGTTGGAGCAATTCCAACAATTTTAATGTACACAAATAAGAACAGTTTATGATGTCTAAATGCTGGAATGAAGGCATTTAACTATAAACTCTGTAATATTAAAGTTTCTAAAATAAACAAAAATCAAAAATCTTCTTAAAGTAGGTATTGTTTTTTCTATGTAGATTGATAATTAAAATTAAGCTTGCAATATTACTAAAGAGCCCTCATCGACATAATTTTGAACTAGTGTAAGAGTCCATGACGTTTTGTCACTTTATAAAAAATTACGCTGAACGTTAGCCGGTATAACTACTCTTTGTTTTATTTAGGTTTTTAGACTAGTATGTCTAATATTTCGCCTGAAATTTATTGCATTGTTTTTAAAAGTGCTTTTGCTTCTAGCCAAGATACAAACTCAAAATCGTATATTTCTGTAAATATATTAAATATTTTCGACACTCGATACCCATTTTTATCAGCTGATTGACTGAATTGCAACACTGCTGTTCCTTAACTTGAATTGCCAATACCTAACAATGTCCTATATTGGTATGGTTAAAGTGACCATACGTCCCGTTTTCAACGGGACAGTCCGGTTAAGTGTGTTGTCCCGGTGTCCCCAAAAACCTACAGGGACACAAAAAGACCCGTTTTATAACAATTTTCCAAATGTAGGTTGTGGATATATTCTCGCGGAAAATGCGGAAACTCGTTGATCTCGTCGCCTGCACCTACGAAGTGTTGAAATCTCTAAAGCTGTGTTTATGTTAGAGCGATTTTAAGCGAGGTTAGCAGCGTGGCTTGACCAAAGCCATTTTTTCTTTTTAATAGATACGGTTCAAAACATTTTAAAAACATTTAAACACAGGGCCGTTCCGGCGAGGGTGCAGTAGGTGCACTTGCACTGGGCGGCACAAATCAGGGTTTTTGTCGCAAGAAAAGGCCGTCCTAAGTAAGGTTTTTAAGGTTTTGCAGCGTGGGGGCGGCATTTGAAAATTGGTTTTTTTGCTCTCCAAAATTGTTTTCAAGCAGTGGGGGTGGTATTTCCTCTTTTGCACGGGGCGTCAAAATAGGCAGGAACGCTACTGTTTAAACACCTACATTTATCTATATACCTCTCATATTTGTATTGTCATTTCGAAGACTCATTAAACCACTCCCACGAATACGGTTAAGAAGAAAAATGACACAAATCACCTTTATCACCACATCACCAATAAAGTTAGCGCCAGAATGTTATACTAATTTCGCTTCCGCCTTGGGGAGTAACGAGTAGCATTGCTGGTAAGGTGAATGGCTCTGGCGCTTGCGTCGGCGGTTAGCAGTCTGCCGCGGTGCTCGAAATCGTACCTAAATATAAGGCTGGTTTGTTCGAGAGCCGCTGCAAACCTCGCTTAAAACCGTTCCAACATAAACAATGCCCAACTCAGGGCTTCCCAAACTGTGCGTCGCGATGCCCTGAGGCCTCGCATTGTCTTTCCAGGGGCGTCGCGTGTTATGACACTAAGTGGAGTCAAGGTATTTTGGAAAAGATCTCGATAAAAATTAGATATTTTTTCTTAAATGTAAGGTGAAAAAAGCAAAAGAAAATTAAGTAACAAAAGTTGGTTCACGGGCGTCTATAAGGCGGGATTTTGGGGGATTGAACCCCGAATATATTTTTGGTCGTCAAACCCCCTCCTTCTCCACCCCCGTGAGTTGGTTTAAAGGTTTTTTTCTTTACCCTGTCCACTTGTCCCGTTTTTTGTCCAAAAATTTTGGTCACTTTAGGTATGGTGTAGTTGTACAGATTTAGCTAGGTAAAAAGGTATATTGGCCAGTAAAACAACAACAAAGCGAGACCGATGTAGAGTGTGTTGAGAGATAGGAATTTCGGGACAAAAATCGTATCAGTCTTATTGCACTTAAATTGTTCTGTTATTATTAAATTTGGTAGGCTACAATGCTCTGCTCATACAAAAGCAATACTGTAATATTATTATACACTTAACACATTATTACACATATTATACATTTAGGTTGTTATGAAATCATTATTTTTGGCATTTTTGTTTACATATCAACGCGCTGTGCGGTGTGTCACCTTGTTTACATGCCGGAATTATTTAATCCCTACCTGTTAGTATTCTACAAGCGTTAGACGGTCTTTTTTTACGCATTACCTGTGAACCTTTTGACTTAGTTAAAACTGTATTTCCAAAATATATTTCTAGGTTGACAGATGTTAGCGCATTGGTCCTGGTCCCAAGATACCAACCATTCAAAAAAAAATCCCCTGAATTTAAAAACTTTTCAAAGTTTTATAAAAAATCTTAAAAAGAATAATAATCTAAAATAAATTTAAAATCTAGAAAGAGAATATAATCTTTTTTTTTTTTTTTATTGTAAAATAATAATTTGTTATTTTCTGACAGGTTTGATTTTTTAAGTAGGAAAT
The DNA here is from genome assembly GCA_014170235.1 of Listronotus bonariensis. Classification (NCBI taxonomy): domain Eukaryota; kingdom Metazoa; phylum Arthropoda; class Insecta; order Coleoptera; family Curculionidae; genus Listronotus; species Listronotus bonariensis. The sequence continues at coordinate 25,176 of JACEGR010006720.1, forward strand.
ATGATGAGTAAAATGTTTTGTAAATGGTGCTAGATATTTTTGGTTAAGGTGTTTTTCTTAAACAAAACTTAAAATGTTTATGGTTTACCATAGAACCATCATTTTTTACTAAGTTATAATTAAAATAACAAGTTTGTCCATAACTTAATATACCAATTCCTTTTTCTACACTCTTTTCACATATTTCAGGAAAATAAAATAAGACCCTCGAGTTATTATTTTACAAAATCAATTCCATATGTTGTTTAAAATCTCTTTAACTAGAAACTTTTCTCTATTTTTAAATGTAACAAATAAAACCGGAGGTTTTATAATAAATTGTCCTCTGCATGCATGGCGGCACAGATTCATATAAAAGTCCGGTTGTTACGAGTGCGACAATGACTCATATTGATCAAACGCTCGCTTTTGCCAAATGGAATTAGTTGATTCTCTTGCAATTGCTGGCGGTCATACTTTACTTGCTTTTTTTCTATAATAAAACATAAGTTGCTTTTTATGACCCATATTTTATGAAGCGAATTTTATACATTTTTGTTTTCTAAATAGCCGCATCAGAGCTGTCGCCCAACTTGAATAAGGGTATGTTTATATTGGAGCGGCGATAAACGATATGAGCGGCGCGAAGCTACAAAATTACCCGTATGTCACTTTTCCCGCCCTTTGCAGCATCAATATACCCACAGCCTTAAGCACCGTTTTCCGTCAAAAATCTAAAAACCGGCCCTTACGGTTACTAGTAATTAAGTTTCATATTGACCATTTTAAGCAATCATACCGGTCTGAAAACAAAACCGCCCACCATAGGAAATTTGTGTGTTTAATTCCTACTACCAATCTGTTATGTATTCTCCTACACTTGCTACCTGCAACGAGCGCGTTGATCCCAGCCAAATGAGATCGAGGCTGTTGGCTAAGCGCTTTTGCTTTTCTTCGAACGCACCACTAACGAAGCAACACCCCACCTCGAATATTGCCTGACGCACCTGTATATAGTGACCGACAAAAATGTTGAACCAAATCGATTTTTGTTTTATTTTTTATTTTTTTTTATTTCTGATGCAAATCTCTGAGGCTAACAAGATACTAATAAAAATTTAAATAAATTATAGCGTAAACGAATATTAAATAAGAAAAACATACCTTTATTTTTAAACTTAGAGAAAAATAAAGGTATGTTTTTCTTATTTAATATTCGTTTACGCTATAATTTATTGAATGAAATGTTGCGTCACATTTTAATAGCAGAACCTCCTATTAAAAAGTGAAAAAAACTTGTTTTTTAACTTACCCCGTATAGAGATTTGATCGAACTAAATTAACTGTTGTAAATAGTCCTTATTGCCCTTACATTTTAAAAAAATGTCAAGGGTCTGCTATTCTTTAAGCATTTAAGTATTATTTTTTTTTTTTGGTTCGTAAACCTAAATTGTTTGTTATTTTGGTTTAATAAGATGCCTTATAGGAAACCTTTTTTACTCTTTAAAAATATAATTTGATTTTTATGATTTTCAATGATAATGTTTTTTTTTTTTTTGATTATGGTAATTAAAACCAATCTAGAAATTTAAAAAATTATATAAAATGAAAAATAAATTTAAAAATCTGTAAGGTGAATAAGTTATCTATAGGACAAAAATGATGTGAAACATAATTTTGAATAAGCTTTGAAATTTAGCCTAACCAAACCAAAAAAGCAAAAATTTACATTTGTTTCCTTAAGTGATGTGAAATGAACCTAAATACTTTATTTATTTGCAAATCTTCGACAATTCTTTGAATTTTTAAGGGCAATAAGGACTACTTGGGAGAGTTAATTTAGTTCCATCTAATATATAACGAGGTAAGTTACAAAAATTAGGTTTTTTGTCAATTTTTTAATATGGGGTTCTGATAAATAGAGTCCGGTTTTTCGGCCGAAACCAAAACCGAAATTTTGCTCAAGGCTTTAGCTCGGCCGAAACCGAAACTCTCGTGGTCAAGTATAAAATACTTTAAAGTGCTGAAATTTCCGGCGTACATATTTTTCTCGATGGGGGATTACAAAATATTTTGAAGAGCAAAAACAAGGTCCTTGCTTTTTGAAAACCGTTACATTTTGATTTATTTTTAATTTAAGATAGCGTTGCCGCGAGAAACGAAGTTATGCGAGCGTACGACAACGTCCAAAACCAGTTTAAACTGCTGCCGAAACTTCATTTTTTGGCCAAAAACTGGCCGAAACCGAAACTGAAATTTCTAGTCGACCACTAATTTTAAAACAAGTTTTTAAAATAATATTTTTCTCTAAGTTAAAGTAAGTACCAAGGTAGTTTTCTTTATGTCATTTTCGTTAATTTGCACCTACCCTCGTATATGCCATGATTCATTTAAATTTGGATCGGTGTTTTGTGAATTTCGGTGGGTAAAAAGATTTTTATAAAGAATTTTTTTTGAAACCCAAATAAAACAGTTTCCATATTTTTCATCATTTATGGTGCATACTGTATAAAAATAAAAACTTAAAATATGCGTTCATGTTACCATAAAAGTAAAATTATTAAATAAAATCGTGCAAATTTTAAAAAAGGTCACTTATAAGTTAGTTATCTAATTTAATCGAATCGTGTATATGATAAATTAAATTTTAAATGCTTTAAAGGCGAAATTCAATTTTGGTTTATTATCTTGAAAAATGGTAATAATTTGTAGAAAGTGATAGTTCGTCAAAATTAACTGCCATGAAGCGAATTGAAGTAAGGACTTTTAATAAATTTAATAAGGTTTCTGAAACGTGCCGGTTTTAATAAAATTAATGGTTGTGAAATAATACGTTTAAATAAATGCCGACAATCATGTAATAGTTATCCCAAAGGGATTAAAAACATCCATATTTTTATCGTAATGGAAAGGTATACTTACTATGTATTCCAGACTAGGCTAAAGCTATTGAAAAAAAAGAGGTTAAAATCGTTAAAGTATGCTAAAAGAATAATCAATCAATGTAATTGATATTTTAAAAAGGATTAAATTACTCTTTTTTTACCAAACTCAGTAAGTTAAATTTAAGGTAGGTTCTTATTTTGTTTTAAAAAGACGGTTTTACTTTAAAAATAAATTAAAACACTGAAAAGTGAGCTACTAGAGTTTAGAAAATAGCTTAGGTAAAAAGATGTTTATTTAATAATAAATGTATTGCACTTCTGGGCAGGGACGCAATAAGGGAGGGGAGCGTTTTCTTTTTTGTTTTATATACAGTGTGTCTTTGGAAGTTCCTACCAAATGAAAAACTTTAATTATTAAACTAATGAAAAAAAGTGCTTTATAAAAAGTCCTGCTTGATGAGAAAATACATTTCCACAAAAATATTGTATGTTGGATGTACAGGGTGCCCTTAAAAATACAAGGTATTTCCTAACTACGCTATGGCACGAAACTTTAAAGGGTGAATTTTTATGTCATTTTATGAAGAAAAGTTCCTATAAACATATGTCGGGAGTTGCTTTGTTTCTAAAATACAGGGTGTTAATTCGATATTTTATTATTATTTTAAATATTTTTAAACCGATTTCGTTTAAATTTGGTACGTTTGTTTGATGTAATAAAGCGCTTGTAAAGCTTTAACCAGATTAACTTTATTGGGTCCAGTAGCATCCCAATGGGCACAACAGCCAATTTTATTGGGAGAAAAATGTACGCCACTGGCGTTTAATATAGATTTTATATTTTTTCCCTATAAAGCAACTAAAATACAAGATTTTAGTACCGTGCATTTTTTTGTATCTGGCTTGGTATTTAGGATATTTATAAAAAACAGACTTTTTAAAAATAATTAATGCCCTGTATCTCAGAAACGAAGCAACTCCGGACATAGGTTTTTGGGAACTTTTTTCATAAAATGACATAAGAAATCACTTTAAAGTTTTGTACCGTAGTAAGGAAATAACCTGGGTGTATTTATACAATCCAAAAATAGTCTTCTATACAGGGTGTTTTCTTTTAAAAAAAATGAGTATAATATGGATTTTTGTTTTAAAGTACCCTGTACGCTTCTCCATAAATTTAAATTTTGCCCCCAAACTATCCTCAAAAAAATACTTTTAAATATATTCTGTTTTTGTAATAAAGATCAAGGCGTTTGTAAAGCATAACCCTATATATTTGTGTTATAATGTACTTGTAATAATCAGATATATTCTGTTAAACGTAAACCTATTACTAATACCCCACAAGCTATTACATATGATCGAAAGTGGTTACCACTGGTTTTTTAAGTGAAAACAAAAGCTGTCCAGTTCAAATAAATTAGCTCAACTATTACACAAGGTACTACCTTATCTGTAAAAAAAAACTGGATCAGATGTAGTGATTAGGATAGAGAGGACAACAGGTAGTTATGGTCTCTTTTTGTATCGATTCGAGTAATAGATTATTTGAATTTAAAATCAAGAGTGGAGTTTTTGAAATGTTTAATTTATTTATTTCTAATTTTAGTAAAAATAAAAAATTCTGGGTAAAGTAAATCTTAGTAAATTATTATCCATATTTATAAAAAGTTTGTTAAGAATATTTGCGCAACTTAAATTTTTATGAGCGCCCACGACATTTTGAAATAAAACTTAGTATAAGGCAAATACCATATATTTTAAAAATCTTTAATACTTGCTAATAATTTTTTAAATATGATTTATTTTAAGCTCCATCTAGTTATTTATAAGGACAGTCCATTTTAATTGTGAAAAAGAGAGAAAAAATAAATAAAATATTCTACTTTTTTCTCTTATAATTAATAAGATCCTTATAAAGAAAATTGTTTCCTATTCTCCCTGTGTCCAACAAGCTAAATACTGCAATGGTAGCAGGATATGAAAAACACCAAGACAATAAAGAAGCAGATTGGCGAAAGGGGGTGCTAGTAGGAGAATGGTAGATTTCGAGCCCATACCAAGTAAAAATTTTAGACCATTAGAGAATCTAAGGAATGGTTAATAAGAATACCAGTAAGACACGAGTAAGCAAAAAAATTCATAAAAAATAGTGACCAGAATTTACAAGGAAGTTTTTCAATCAAAACCAAAAGGACGTAAGAATTATAGTAGATCAATTAACAGGTCATTGTAGGCTAAAAACGCACGAAGAAACAACATGCGTGACAAAAAGTGTATGCAGGTTCTGGCAAGTCTACCATGAAAAGAAGAAACCACAGAAAACAATGGTGCTACTGTTAAGCCCTTTGCGCGGTTCGTAAGGCTCCATAAAGACAAATTCAAAGCTGTCAGATTTGCAAAGAAACACGCTTGGAGTATGTCAACTCTTACAAGGAAGATCGGCTTAATAGCGTGCTCTAAGTAAATGGATGTTAACATCAGGTATAAGTCAAAACTTCTGTAGCGGGCTACTAAATAGCCACTATTCGATTTTAATGTTTTTGTCAACATATTTTGATAGCCTTATAGTTTGAAAGAAATACCCCAAAATGGTTTTTAAAAATTTAATTTTTTAAAAATATATGAGTGATTTAAAATTTCAAGTACAATTTATTTAAATTAAAATATATCGGCAAATAATTATTGAATTTTGATGAAAATTGGTCTGTATGCTAGGGAATAGTGGATAAACAGAAAAAAATATGTAAAATAAAAATCATTTCCTATGAATAATTAGAATTATCTTAAAATGGGAATTTGGCTAACTTCTGGGTGTTGTGGAAGATTTTTGTTTATAGAAATCTATAACCCAAATGATGGCCCAAAAAAAGTTTGGTGCTCTCTTACCCTTCATTTATAAAAACCATTTTTATCGTGCAAAAAAAATAAATATATTTAAAAATACACAAATAAAAATTTATATAAAATATGCTAGGACATACTGACCAAAATTTACAAGGAACTTTCTAAATTAAAACCAGAAGGAACCTAAAACTGCTACCTAACTTTTTCATTAAGACTTATACACTACTCAAAATAATTATCGCATATGCTCGATTAACTTTAAATCGCCCCGTATGATGTGCTGTTGAAAGGGAGTAGTCAAATTTGTGATTATAAAATATCAGAAATGGGTAAGGGTATAAATTATTAACAAATGAGATTTCTCCCTTTTAACAGCACATTATACAGGGCGATCAAAATTATTCATTTTTCAATTTTTTTATCACCCCGTAGGATTTATTGCTTACAGTAAAAAACGACGGTTAATATAAAGTTACAGCTTTACGTTTTCTTAACATTTTATTTTTTAATTGTCTTAATAACTTAATTATTAAAAGAGATTTGGCCATTTAAATCAAAGCATTTTTGTATTAAAGCTTATGAAAGAAATCGAGCATATGCGATAATTCCTTTTAAAACAAAATAAAAACACATTTAACACATTATAATAACCAACCATATACAGTGTGGGACAGTTACATGTGTTAAATGTGTTTTTTATTTTGTTTTAAAAGGGATTATCGAATATGCTCGATTTCTTTCATAAGCTTTAATACAAAAATGCTTTGATTTAAATGGCCAAATCTCTTTTAATAATTAAGTTATTAAGACAATTAAAAAATAAAATGTTAAGAAAACGTGAAGCTGTAACTTTATATTAACCGTCGTTTTTTACTGTAAGCAATAAATCGTACGGGGTGATAAAAAAATTGAAAAATGAATAATTTTTGATCGCCCTGTATAATGTGCTGTTAAAAGGGAGAAATCTCATTTGTTAATAATTTATACCCTTACCCATTTCTAATATTTTATAATTACAAATTTGACTACTCCCTTTCAACAGCACATCATACGGGGCGATTTAAAGTTAATCGAGCATATGCGATAATTATTTTGAGTAGTGTAGTTTCGACGAAAATCTATTTTCAACATGCACAGTCCATTTTTGTCGTACAAGAAAAAGGAAAAATTTAAATATACAGGCTGTTACAAATTCGAGGAACACCATTAGGATCTCGGGAACGGTAAGAGATACAGGGTTGGTGAAAATGGGGCAAAGTTGCGCATTTTTATGCCCAACAATATTCCGTTTTAAAAATTTAAAAATTTGCAGCCTTTTCGGAATTATCCAGCAAAAACCAAAATTTTGCAAAACAGTTTTTATTTTTTTCTCGGTTTATTTGAAGAGATATTTTAAAACTAACGACACATTTCCATTACCACTTTTTCTTTTTTATAAAATGATGTTACTAAATTTAAGATCCGAGGTTTTCGATTTTGAAAATTTCCATTTAAAGGTAAGTATGCATCCATTTATTTCTATTATTACTCAATATTTTTTCTTTTTATAATTTAACTAGCAAGCTACAAAAATTAAGGTAATTTACATACATTTACTTACTACATACGTAATAATTTAGACCATTTAATTTAATCAAACGCCTCTATCAACTTTATCGCAGCCTTTTATATAAAAACAAATTCATACTTACCTTCAAATGGAAATTTTTAAAATCGTTTGAATGAAAACGAAAATTTTAATGGAAAAAATAGTAGATTATGGTTTTTTGGTTCGAAACGCCGCATAAATGTAAAGTGTAATATATCGTTGTATTCAAAATTAAAATACAAGTGTAATAAGTTTAAAACCAAATATTCCGTCCATTTAAAAAACAAAGTTGATGATGGTGGCTCAAAGACGAAACGTCGGATCTTAAATTTAGTGACATCATTTTATAGAACAGAAAAAGTGGCAATGTTATGTATTATTAGTTTTAAAATATATCTTTAAAAAAACCGAGAAAAAAATAAAAATTGTTTCGCAAAATTTCGTTTTTTGCCGGATAATTCAGAAACAGCTACAAATTTTGAAATTTTTAAAACGGATTATTGTTAAGCATAAATATGCGCAACGTGGCCGCAATTTAACCAACCCTATATCTCTTACCGTTTCCGAGATCCTAATAGTGTTCCTCGAATTTGTAACAGCCGGTATATAAATAAAAACTAAAATAAAAATAACAGGAATTGGTAAGCGAGAAAATGCGTAGAGACTGGCCAGAATTTACAAGACGCTTTTTAAATTAAAAAGAAGGCCCTTTTTTAAAATAATAAGAAAAATACCCGCAAATATAAAATGACTGCACTGCAAATACTCTAAACAAGATAATCAGTTAATAATTAATAACTTGTCAAAAATTATATATTGCAAACTGATGAAATGCTGCGATTATTGATTTACGTTTACTTATCGGCAGGAGTCATCTATGTAGAACAACGACAGAATGGAATTACTACTGTTGCTTGTGATTAAATGGAAAGGCCATATTCCTGCATAGAAATTGTTTAAATTCTTTTACACATTTTATTTTAAAGTGCAGGGACATATTTTTATGACATATCGTAAAGCTTGTTGTAAAGAGTTGAATAGAGTTCCCGAAGAAAAACAAATTCCGTGTATAGTCTTGCCAAACTCAATTGGAGAAGCAAAAAATGTTTATTAACCATGTCACATAGGCGCACGTAAATAGTTTAGTATCAGTTTTAATAAATTAATTTAAATTTGGTAATTTATTTATTTTGTATCCATACCTTTATAAAAATAGCCCAAAGTTAGAATACTTCGTCGTTAATTTTACAAACTGTCGTTTGAATCGAACCCTCATTTGAATGCCTCATCACGATTTTTGTATTTTCTTTTAAAAAATAGCATTTTCGACATTCCCAACTATCTTTTATAAACAGTCTAAATGTTTTCCCAAAATTATTTACTGGTACAAATACCTTATGTTTATATCTGTCAATTTGGATAAATCTTCCCTTCTTGTTAATGTCTTCAAAATATGCATTCTTAGTTGCACACACACATGAAAACTAACAAATATTTAAAAACGACAAATAGAGGTAAGTAAATGACAATAAAACATAAAGAAGCTCTTTAAAAAATAACATAATCTTTATTTTATTAAACAAACTGACTACCTGTGGTCTTTTAATATTTATGAAGCTGAATTTACAGTATTTGTAGTTCCGGGCATTTTTATGTTTTAATAGTGTTTATGGAGTTAAGTATGAGTTTTTAAACCATCTTTCGTCGCTGATAAGTCCCCTGCCTGCATAATACAAAAAAATTATAATATTTTACAAAGGTTTTTAGTGAAATAAAACGCAAATTGTTGTGAAGTTGAAATTATTGCCGAATGCAATGTTCTTTTTTATCTTTTGACGTCCCACGAAGGTCTATGCCTAAATATTAGAGTACCGTGGGTGTCGGGTTATTAGATGTTTAACCTATCGTTCCCCCTGTTCCGTCAACGTTGTCCAAGCACTGAAACATGCACACAGCACCTTTTAGACAACGCGGTAGTGCCACCACGGTCGTAATTTTTAAATTACTACTACCTAAATATGTCTTCCCCGCTGGGAATCGAACCGGCGACTTTCGGCTTCGAAGATCAAAGCTTTGTCCACTGCGCCACGTGGGAGACATTAGATAGGACATCGATTTTTTGACGAATGTTTAGGATATTTACCGGGACAGCATTTGTACGAGAACTATAATTGTCTTTTGGTACGAGGTTACAGAGAAAAGCCCTTATTTTTAATGTATTTATGGTTGTGGGGTTCTTGAATCTACTTATAAATTTAACATCATACATCAAGAATGGCTTTAAGTATACCCTAAATTCTATTTGCATAATAAGTTTTTTTCTAATCCCCCTTAATAAAAAAGTGTCCCTTATATGTCCGTAGCTTGTTAGTTTTTCCAACAACAAAATACAAATTACATTAGGTCAATAAATATGACTGTATCATCAAGGAACGACAAAAGTTTTACTTCATCTTGTATTCCGACCGCGATCAGGGAGATCAGAGGTCCTTTGTGTCTGGACATTTTTTTTCTCGCAAACTTTTGTTAAATTCATTCCTTTATTGACATAGGACACCATCCTGAAATACTCTTTTTTCGTTTTTAATATGAAACATTTGATATTGTTTTTATTTACTCTGATGCTTTTTCTGTTCGGCATAAATTTCGTATATTGTATTTCTTTCTAAATGTTTTTATCAAAAACCTTTGTGTTTTAGATATAGAAGAGAAAAAGTAATATTTTTTTTCATGAAAGTCATACTTTATTAGAGCAAAAAAGTAAAACCCAAACAATGGTTTTAATTTTCTGCTTTTATCTTCAAAGAATGTGTGTTTTATTTAATAGCTTTTTATTAAAAGTATTAAATGAAAACCGACAATTTTTATAATAGTAAAAAAATTATAAAATGGGCAGTTTTACTTAGTTAAGTCTTTGTGTTACTAACTTCGCAAATTAACAATTAGGGTTTAATTCTTGAGTCGAATTAAGGTCTAGCGACACATAATCACACCAAGGCCGCCAGCCCGGATACACAATGATAGAGAAAAATAGAGCAGATTATTTCGGAAAAATTCAAAAGATCTTTTTATGTCCTCCAAAATATTATGGTTATTTTTCTACCAATGGCGTAAAATAGCACTTTTACGCCCGCGGTTGAAAGTTGTTGCCCGAGCTCCGCGAGGGCAACAATCAGCTGTGGGCGTAAAACTGCTTTACACCAGAGGTGTAAACAATATTTTTGTACGACTGAAGTTAATATAAAAGCATTCTCTGTAGTTAGGAACAAAATTTTAATAAAATAAATTATTGTTTTACCAAAAAAAATGGGGCATTATTTAATTTTAATATTGTTTTATAAATTTATAAATGCGGACGTTTTTGATATTTTTTACCCTAGGGCGTAAAAGTGCCAACTTACGCCCATGAATGGAGGACGTAAACTTGTATTTTACACCCGGTCGTAAAAAAGTTAGGACACTGTTTGAGCGTTAGGCTACCGTAAATAATGTGGCTTGTTTTTGCAACGTCCGTGGCAACCCAAATAATAACTTTTATACACATTCAAATATTTTAAATAAAGTTTAGAGGAGGCCTCCCATGCTTTAGAAAACATTTTTGGCATTAAAAAGAATACAAGGCCGTTTATAAAGGGTTTAAAATAATTTTGCAAGAAAATATGGTATGCCACTGCATTTTTCTAAAATAAAAATATTTTTTAAAATTCTCATTTATTTTAGAGTAAATTTGAATTCCTATTTTTTTTTTTTTTTTTTTGATATCTGGTTGTCGCGTAAATAAATAGTAACCATTTATTGGCATTATCATTTCGTATCGCCAATATCAAATTCTGCATAAAAAATCACTCTTTTCATTTATTTTTTTATTACACTTAATTAATTTTACACTGCCGAGAAATGCAAAAACCATACAGCAAATAAAAAAGTCAAGAGATTAACTTTATTTTAAACTAAACGGGAATTTAAAGAAATATTTTTAAGTTAGAGAAAATTGCAGTGGCGTACCATGTCTTTTTAAATATTTATCCTAAACCCTCATGGACGACACTGCTGAAATTTATATTTTTTCCTAAATGCCAAAAAATTTCTTCTGAAGCATATACACGTCTACCAAATTTAATAAGTATAATATCTGTATTGGTATAAATTTAATATAAGAAACTTCATAGTAAAAAGCGTGGGGTGCTTAATATATTAAATGTTATAATTATTATATTTGCCAATATCTATGATGGAAAAGTTATGAAAAAATAGTAAAATGCACCCCACGCTTTTTACTATGAAGTGAAAATATTTTTTTAATGAAAAATTATTTTTTAATTTTTAGTTCTGGTTGCATATAAAAGCGTGTTTTTTTAGTTTTTTTAAACTATTAATTATTTTTCATTTTTTAGTTCGTTATATTGCACAAAATTCTTAATATAACAGTAAATTAGAACATACTATTTAATTAAGCAGCAAAAAGAAAATAACCAGCCCCCTATGAAATGACAATGGTAGCAAATTTTAAAATTTGCAAAAGATTGCAACTCACTAAAAAATTTCTTCTTCATTAAGTAGCAAAGTTTCAAATTTTGCCAACAGATGGCAATCCAGGCAATGTTTGGACCGTTGCCAACATTTTGCAATCCACTAAAAAATTTCTTCTTCATTTAATAGCAAAGTTTGAAATTTTTCCAACAGATGGCATCCTAGGTGTTGTTTTTATAATATAATGGAATTTTTTTTCCTGGCGATTAAAAAAAGATAAAGGGATACTGTTTGCAGATTATTGCATTGTCATGGGTCCTTAATACGTGTGCAAAGTTTCAAAGAAATCGAATAGCTGGAAGTTGGTTAAAATTAGGCTCAAAGATTCCGTTACATAGGCAGCCAGATAGATAGTTACAACCCAAGTTAATAAAAGCGTGTTAAAACATTTTTTTTTTTTAATTTTTTTACCAAGTGTAGTTGAAAGACTAGGACGTTAAAATTTTATATAAAATTTTGTTTCCTAATTTTTATTGTAGAATCACCCCTTTAAGTTTTTTGGTAGAATTACTGGACACCTTGTATCTGTTTGGGGTAAAAATAAAAAGATTTGCTGATGAATGAGTCATCAATGGCGTTTACTTTTAATCCAAGAAAAAAAATACCCTTAAGTAAATAAAATAACTTCAAATGTCCTTTATTAAAAAGAAATAAAGTATCCGATGTTGGTATCCTATGTCAATAGACAAATAAATGTAGAAAAGTTTGCGGAAAAAGGGAAAAAGCGACCAAGATACAAAGGAAACTGTGATGTCGTCTTTCGCGGTCAGAATACGGAATGAACTCGAATTTGTACGTCCTTTGATGATCCCGTCATTTTGTTTGACATAATGCAATTTGTATCTCTTGTGTCCTCAGGGGACCTAACAAGCCATATTAGTGCTTGATAAAACTAAACATTTAATTTTCTTGATATAACTTTGAGACACGGTCATTTTTGTTTTTAGTGAAAACACAGGGTGTCACTAAAAGGTGCTAAAAAATTTTAAAACTAAAATATGACGATCTAATCCAACTTACCCAGACCAAAAGTGGATGATTTTGGGGGATACTGTGTTAAAAATTTAGGTTGATATTAGTTTCTTATACATGGTGTTCATTTAAAAATTTACCACTTAAGGGGTTCTATACAGTAAGAATTTTCAAAAATATATATTTTTTTAAATTTTATTTTCTTAATGTACATATATTTAGGAATACACACAGAAAATTTCATATCGTTCCGGTAAATATTTTTACGTTACACGCAAATTGGAAAAGACGTTTCAGAGTGCTTTTCAAACTTTAAACGCGTTTTTCTCAAAATGGTGTTTTCAAAGTCGGTGACCAACATTACTCAAAAACGGCTTAACCAATTAGTCTCAAATTTTAACACAAGCTTTTTAAATATATTTTTAGTTATTAATCAAAGATTTATTCCCTTGATAAAGATTTTTGCAGTTTTCAACAGTTTAAGGCCGAAATTTGTTCAAAAAATTAATTTTTCTTTTTAGAAACCGTCATTTTGTGAAAAAAATATTTTGCTTATATCTTTAATTAATAACTAGATTTACCACACCTAACCAGAACTAACCAGAACTAACCAAATCTGTTTGGTTTTTTAATTTTAGAGGATCCAGTTCACAGATATAATGGTCACCGCTAAACGTCTTTTTAAGAGGAGCTTCCGAAGATCAGCTGTATCTCTTTTCCAAATAAATATTTTTAGTAATACTAAGTCTTAAAATATATTTAAAAGATACCATAATAGATGTACAAATTTTTCGTATCAATAAATTTAAAAGTTTTCTCAGAAAAAAATCTGAAAAACTTGCTTTTTTCGTCCTTCTAACTGTATATAACCCCTTAAGTTATCTGCAGAAAAAGACAGATTTGAAAAAATTACAAAAACAAGTCAAGATGTTTAATAAGAAAGAATGTTTATTTTTTCAAAAAATTGGACGCACTCCTTCAACTCCTTCACAACCAGGGCCACAATCTCAAAAAAAATTTAAATTTTAGATGGCCATATTTCTGAAACTAATAAAGTTAGTTTTACTTTGTGTGGTATTTCCCTAAAGCTCTTTAAAAATCTTGTTATCTGTTATAATTGTGATAATATACAGGGTAGAACAAAAATATATATTTTTTAATGAAGCACCCTGGCATCCTGTATATTATATCACCATATTAAAGATCATTAAGGGAATTCCACACTAAGTATATCTTACTTTATTAGCTTCGGAAATATGGCCTTTCAAATCAGGAATTCAGGTAATATTTAATGTACCACCTTATTAGGGGAGAAAGGTGTTAACTTTATATAAAAGGGTTATACAGTACTAGAAAAAGCTTTCAAATATATTACTTGACCCTCCTTCTTATTTAAAAATGTTGTAAAAACGTTTTCCCTAATAAATATCTTGAGGTGTTTTGGCTATTTTCTCAAATCTGTCTCTTTTCGCAGGTAACTTAAGTGAAAAGTTTTTAAATGAACACTCTGTAAATAATTTTGTTAATTATTGGTGTATTGTTAAATGTTAGGCTAGGATAAAGGGAACTCCCCTTTCCTTTAAAAATTAAATAACTTTTTAAGCCGCTCTATATTTAACTTAAAAATCAAACATCGGCTTAACAAGAGAAGGGCATGGGGGAGGGGGAGCGGGCTCAGCAGTTGCCAGATCTTTCCAGAAAACAACATTTGTATGTGGGGAGCATAACAACCTATAAAAAGGTTTGTTTTTAAATCAAGGCCTTTTTTGAAATTTTTTGGGCAAGAAAAAATATATATTGATAAACAAAAGGGTAATCGTAAATACGACTACATTAATTCATGGTGCACCCAAAAATTATTAGCATTTGGGCCCTCTTCAAGGTAGATGTCTAGTTACGCCAAAGAATACGAATCCATAGAACCCCACAACTGAGATTTCAGCGTACCCTAAAAATTTTAGTACCTACCCTGACCAACAGATGGCGAAAGTAGTACAATGTCGCTTTGCTAATAGGATTACCATCAGAAATTGATAGCAGTCGCTGACGAGCAGTCGGCCCGATTAGCTAGAGTGAGGGTATACGCAAAATTTATTAAAAATAAAATTCCCGATAAATGGACCCAGTATCCATAAGATTACTAAATTTATGATAACTTGTAGATTTTAGATGTGTGTAAAGATCATTACATCCAGGATTTTCATCTAATGACATTATATCAAGATTTAAAAAGGATATGTTTTTTATTCAAGAAAATAAACCCATTTTTTACAACATTAGTTTAAATTAATTATTTTTCTACAAAAAACAATTTTAATTACATAAACCATCAATAAAAGTTTGCTTTCAAAAACAACACTTTAGCTTAATAGCCAAGTAATTGTAACATTAAGTTACATAACACTTACAATAAGTACCTACAACATGCATGTTATTACAGCCTTATCCATACAGAGCAACTTTATTTATTGTCGACCCAATTTCAAATCATTAAATACACATTAACCTGCGTAAAGTGTGCTCTTTAACTGCAAATGAAAATAAAAGTGCCCAGTTTGTGTATTACGATGTTACAATAGAATGCACCTAACATTTATTAAATTGTTTTAAGTTATTACATTAAACCTATCAGAACAAATCCTTTTTTTGTTTTACATAATAAGAAATACACACGGTTACCTAAAAATAAAACAATTCTTAAAGATAGCTTATTCCAGTTAAAATTCACCACGCAGAATAATTCCTTTTATATAAAAAAAAATCCTGAAATCAGTCATTATTTATTTTAAAAGGGATATATTTTTGTTTTCAAATTTTTTATTTACCAGTTATTAGTTTTTCAAATTGGCTAAGTGGTTTCCTAAAAATTTACCCTAAATAGCTGGTGTTCTTAGCAGGGGCTCAGCCCTATAAGTTTTTTATTTTTTTAAATTTTAAAATACATTTTTGGTACGTAGGTATATCACATAAGTGTGCATTGTTTTACAAATTCAGTTGTTTTTTTATTTTTTCCGTTTAGGCGGAAACAATCTAAACTTTCTTAACCTAAATTAAACACCCGGTATATGTGTACTTATTTAAATAGAAAGTGACATTTTAAGCAAAATAACACTGCATTTGATACTTTTTTACATTTTATCTCTAAATATTTCTATTTTTTAATTCTTAATCTACAGTCCCATGAATGCGATAAAACGGTAAATTTAAAAGCAAGTAGTCACGAAAAATAGGTAGTCACATACATGGGCACAGGTAGGGGGAGGGGCACCCTCTTGGCTTTTGTATAGTGTCGGAAAATGTAGGCAATAGTACACTTTGTGGGATAAAAATTAAGTTTTTTCCGTGACAGGAAAAAAATTGACATTGTATCTCTGTTAATAGGTACTAAAATGTGACTTTTTATAAAATTACTTTTTTACCGGACATCCATACACGTAAGTAAAGGTAAATATATAATTTTAGAATCATTGATTTTACAGGACTTACATTTCCCTCAGGTTAGGAGTCCAGTCAGATATTTTTGAACTTTATAATATTCCAAATAACTACTAAACGATCGCATTTACTTTCAACCAGGGCCGTATTAACTGTTTGAGGCGCCCTAGGCTAGAATTCCCGGAGCGCCTATTTTCCACCAAAAAGTTTTTAAAGAGCAAAAAAAAGGTCCTTCCCTCCTTTTCGCGTCAATTTAATTCCAAAGCACCTTATTCACAGAGAAATTAGTCACCAAAAATACACCCTGACTTAAACTTTTTAAAAACTCCCCTGTCTGGCGCCTATTTTTTTCATGGCGCCCTAGGCTGTAGCCTAGTCAGCCTAATGGATAATACGGCACTGCTTTCAACATTTTAATTTCAATCCGTCAAATTACAAAATTGCATTGACTGATAACAAGGACAATTATAGTTTCACTAATTATAATTGTCTTTGCGGATACTAAATAATTTCCTTAAGGGTTTCCATAGTAATGCAAGGTCTAATGGTGTTTTAAATATACCAGTCGACCGGTTTAAAACAAATTTTACATGACTAATTTTCTGACTTTAATATTATGTTTTTTCAATAATAAGTCGTTGTTTTTTCCCATCACAGAAAAAATTGTTTATTATACACGGGAAAAATTTTGGACTTTAGCTCTCGATTTATTTTTTCCTTCCAATGTCCCGTCGGGAGACAACACAACCTCGAGTTAAAATCCAAAGCCTTTTTTCTTGTATAATAAATAACTAATTCTCTGCTTTTCAAAGGATGTGCACCCTCCTCTTCAAAATTTTTGGGCTTAGTATAATATGTTTTGAGAAAGTAGTTTTTATAAAATAAGGACCTTTTTTATCCTCAATTTTTTTCACGCACACCTCTAGGTGTCATCCTGCCAGCGCCCATGGGTCACATCTATTTCCTTGACTTGGTCTAAAACTTACAGTTTTATCGCATTAAGGCCGGCCCGGCCGCAAATATCCTACTTTTCATCGGACGATCGGACGCGATTAGTCTGAAGGTTTGACTGCTTATAATAGATTTGACGTGACATCTGATCCGATTTCGAATCGAATGTATGCGTCGGGCTCATTAAAACCTTTATTAACCGACCTCAGATAATCGGATCCCATCAATGGTTTACGCATACATCCTACTTTTGATGTATGCGGTTGGCCTAATGTCACTTTAAATTAAAAATTTATAATATTTAGAGTTTAATGTCAAAAAGTAGCATGCAATGTCATTGTACTTAGACTACTATTTTCTATATAATTACTAAAAATATACCAGATATTTAATTTATAGCAAGAAAATTAAAATTATTTTAAAACAATGCACATTTGTGTATTAAATTTTATTTTGATATTTTAAAAATAAAAACAGTACTAGAGGTAAGCCGCCGACTAGGAACCCCTGATATTAAGGGTGAATTTTAGGAGGGTAATATAACCGTGTGTTAAAAATTATCGATAATTCTTGTTTTTAAAAACTAAACAGGCTTATTTTTTTCTAAAATAAACGAATGCAGTTTCAAAGAAAAACACGTTTTTTAAAGAATATTCTGGTTAATTTTTAACGCACGTGTGGTGTTTAGTGGAAAATTTTAGGAATAAAAAACGATTAAAAAAATCTATTTAAAAAATAAATCTTGGTGTTTTTTTTATTGATGTTTTAAAGTTAGTTAATAATCTCTGGTTCCTCAAATGAAGCAAATCGAGAGGTAAAACTTTTAAACTATTGTCAAAACGGCGTTGATTTACTTTAGGTTGCCCATTACTATTGGTGAAACTTATTACTTTGATACATGGCATTTCTATTAATACAATGGGACAGTCTTTTGACTACTATGGAATAATCACCCATCAATTTGGGGGTAGTAAAATTTATCCTATGGATATTTTTTCTCGTAAATGAAATTTTCATAATAATTCTTCTATGCGCAATTCGGTTCTTAAAAACGTCAAAGCTTTTATTTTTAGCTCCATATTACGTTCCAAGTGAGTTAATAATAAGTGAACCAAATAGAGTCGGTGAAGTAGTGGCAGAACAGGCAGCAATAATTATGCCACTCGAAAGTAATATGCTTAGCCGTAATCTTAAATCATCAAAATGAAAACAACCTGCCTGGTACATATGACGAGGGTCTGCTGCATTAATAACAAACGATAGCATCTTACTTCCTACCACACACACAAGTCGGTTATGAAACAATAAACAACTCGAAGGGACCAGGGTGATCGTCGACCCGGTTAACTGGGAATGAGTTGGTTTGTTTTAATCCACATGGGCGGCGAAAATTAGTGTAAATCCAGGCATAGTTTACTTATACGGATTACCTCCGACAATACACTACCTACAAAGTTCTATTAATATGAAACCATAAATATACAAGAAATAATTTGACTTAGTGCGCTTCCATAATTATTATGATTTAAGACGTTCGGTGAGTAACCACGCGTGTACTGCTTCAAATATTTGGTCTCTTGCATGTTTGTAGTACTAACCATAAACGTTGTTTTTAGAAAATCTTCGTTAAACGAAAGGAAAACAGAAATAATATCCCACTACCTACCACACACAATTTGAATATGAACCAATAAACAACTTTATGGGACCAGGGTGATCGTCAGCTCGGTTAACTTGAAATAAGTTGGTTTGTTTTAATTCACATGGGCGGCGACAATTAGGTGGGTACTGTAAATCCAGACAAAGTAAGTTTATTTTTACAGGGTGTTTTATAGACGAATACAAAAACATAATTCTACAATAAATAATTTGGCCTATGGTACGCTCTTCTAGTTATGGTTTAACACTTTCGGTGCGTACACTTTAAAACTGCTTCAAATGGTCTCTTGCCTTTTTGTAGTACCAGAAACGGTTTTTTTGGCAAATTCGCTTTAAATAAAAGAAAAACCAGTACAATGTCTTACTTTATACCACACACGTACAAGTCGGTTATGAAGGAATAAACAACAAAGGGACCAAGATGCTCGTTGACCCGGTTAACTGGGAATGAGTTGGTTTGTTTAAATCCACATGTGCGCTGAAAATTAGTGTAAATCCAGGCATAGTTTACTTATACAGATGACGTTCCACAATACACTTAACTTACAACGTTCTATTAATGTGATACCATAAATATACAGAAAATTACTTGACTTAGTGCGCTTCCATAATTATTATGATTTAAGACGTTCGGTGAGTAATCACCCGTGTACTGCTTCAAATATTTGGTCTCTTGCATGTTTGTAGTACCATAAACGTTGTTTTTAGGAAATCTTTGTTAAACGAAATGAAAACAGAAATAATATCCTACTACCTACCACACACAATTTGGATATGAACCAATAAACAACTTTATGGGACCAGGGTGATCGTCGGCTCGGTTAATTTGGAATAAGTTGGTTTGTTTAAATCCACATGGGCGGTGAAAATTAGTGTAAATCCAGACATAGTTTACTTATACAGATGACGTCCGATAATACACTTAACTTACAACGTTCTATTAATGTGATACCATAAATATACAGAAAACTACTTGTCTTAGTGCGCTACCATAATTATTATAGTTTAAGACGTTCGGTGAGTAACCACGCCTGTACTGCTTCAAATGTTTGGTCTCTTGCATGTTTGTAGTACCATAAACGTTGTTTTTAGGAAATCTTCGTTAAACGAAAGAAAAACAGAAATAATATCTTACTACCTACCACACAAAATTTGGATATGAACCAATAAACAACTTTATGGGACCAGGGTGATCGTCGGCTCGGTTAACTTGGAATAAGTTGGTTTGTTTTAATTCACATGGGCGGCGACAATTAGGTGGGTAGTGTAAATCCAGACAAAGTTTATTTTTACAGGGTGTTTTATAGACGAATAGAAAAACATAATTCTATAATAAATAATTTGGCCTATAGTACGCTCTTCTAGTTATGGTTTAACACTTTCGGTCCGTACACTTTGAAACTGCTTCAAATAGTCTCTTGCCTTTTTCTAGTACCAGAAACGGTTTTTGGCAAATTCGCTTTGAATAAAAGGAAAACCAGTATAATGTCTTACTTTATACCACACACGTACAAGTCGGTTATGAAAGAATAAACAATAAAGGGACCAAGGTGCTTGTTGACCCGGTTAACTGAGAATGAGTTGGTTTGTTTAAATCCACATGGGTGCTGCAAATTAGTGTTAATCCAGGCATAGTTTACTTATACAGATGACGTTCCACAATACACTTAACTTACAACGTTCTATTAATGTGATACCATAAATATACAAAAAACTACTTGACTTAGTGCGCTACCATAATTATTATGGTTTAAGACGTTCGGTGAGTAACCACGCGTGTACTGCATCAGATATTTGGTCTTTTGCATGTTTGCAGTACCAGAAACGTTTTTTTGGGAAATCGACGAAAATTAGTGTAAATCCAGACATCTCAGAGAGGCTATTTATACAGGTAACTTCTGACATTATACTGTACTTTGAATGTTTTAATAATTTGAAACCATAAATATACATTAAATAACTTGACTTAGTGCGCTCCCATAATTATTATGGTTTAAGGTGTTCGGTAAGTAACCAAGCGTGTATTTTAAAACTGCTCAAAATATTTGATCTCTTGCATGTCTGTAGTACAAGAAACGGTTTTTGGGAAAATTTCTTTAAATAAAGAAAAAACAAAGATAATATCTTACTTCTTATCACTTATACAAGTCGGTTATAAAACAACTTAAAGGAACCCGACTGATCGTCGACCCGGGTAACTTGAAATAAGTTGGTTTGTTTTGTTGTGTTATAAACATAAGTTGAGTCGGACGTAACCCGGTACGACAAGAAACCACCCACTATTGTCGTTCTAGTACCAAACTAGTTCCCAATAGTTTAGATACTTTTTTTAAGCATTGATGATCTTTAGGAAGCATATTGTTGCAATTCTGATAAAAATTGGTATCTAGGTCCAATTTGGCAAAAACAATTTACAGAAATTCGCCGATTTTTGTTTTGGGGCTTGATTTCAGACAGTATTACAATGTTTTTTTCTCTAAATGAGAAAACGTTTTTTTTCTCCAATTTTATAAATAAAACCATGGAAAATTGTTTGAAGTTTAAATTAAAAAAATCATTAACATTTTTTGGTACATTCTGTATTATTTGAACATACCCACATCTTTAATGAACTAGCTTAAAAATTGATAAAAAACGGGTTTTCAATATTTGTGTCAAAATTTTTAGGGTTGTTTTTTTAATTTAAATATAGCATATAGCCTTGCCCATAATTTTGCAGGTCACCCTGTAGCAATACTTTTGTTTAAATACTATTTTTAATATAAAATTTTTATTTTAAATGATGGGTAGCTACTCGCTTACGTATAATCTGCAATGAGCAAAGCACTTTAAACTGTTTTAAAACCAGAAAAATCCACATAAGGTACGTCTCATGTACACATAATTCAAACCTAATAACACAAAGGGCTGGGCCACTACCAACAGAGGCAACTAGCTTGTTACCCATTAGGTCATATTACCATATCCCAAAAACAATTAAATTGTCTTTCGGGCCACAATTTAGTTATCCAAGTAAATGATTTTTCAAGAGACTGGTTGTCCGACGGACATTCTTTGAACTGTCCGATAAAATATAGTTTATTTTTGTTTCGTTTTTTAAATGCTTACAGTAAAATTTAGATCGAATACTTTCCAAATGAACATATTTTATTAAAAAATATTAAATTCTTACCTCAGTGACTGGTTTTCCAAGAAACTTGCTGTTCGACAGACATTTTTTGAAATTTTTAAACTTTGAACTGTCTGATGAAACATATTTTATTTTTGACATTTATTTGATGCTTACAGTAAAATTTACATCAAATGCAGTTTTAAACACAAAATTTCATAAGAAATAATGATTACTTACGTATTTTTGCTGGTTATTCGACGGTAACACAATAAAGCCAACCACTCTTTATTTGCGAAACTTAGACAACTGAGGCCACAGTTATGATAGAAAAAATGATGAATGGTCGTAATCATTTACCAAGAATACCGACTTATCGAAAGTGTATGTACACACTACCCGTTTATATTTTGATTTTACAAATTATCGTCCCCCGCCAAATGACATTTTTGACGAAAAGAAGATTTTTGCGATTTTCAATTGTGTTATGTAAATTTACGATTTTATGTAAAAAGCAGTCATTTGTCATGCGCCTGTGTGTTTAATTCTATAAGAAAAATTGTGTTTAGTGCAGAAACCTATCAAGTGACTGTTCATAATGTGTTTCTGAAGCAAATGTTATGGCAGTCTTTGGTAACTCTGTATGTTTACTTTATCAAACACGTCTTGTTGTAATAAGCCTACGAGAATAATACTAGAAGTTACTAAAACAGACCTTTTTATTGACTAAAGATACAAGCTGATAAAGTTAATAAAAAATGTATTTTTTAACCACTGTGTATATAAAATGTTAAGACATTTATGACATACGTTTATTTAAACTTTTCTTCGTAAAATTACCTATGGATTCACACTCTTACAGATAGGCATCTAATTTAAAACCACCCTGTATAGCTTAGACGTAGCCAAACAGGAAATTGTTTTTTTTTTAATCCAGATAACTAAAAGCGGCTGCTTAATCAACTTTTACCAAGAATACCTTTTTATGTAAAATTTATTGAAAAATATAATTTTTTGTCCAAAAATTACATACAGGGTGGCACAAAAATTGATAGCAAATTTGAATTTCTCATCTCCCAAATCTCCCTTAAGCCAAAAATTTTGAAAATCCATCCATTAATAACACATTTTTTTATAAAAATCTAAAATCAGAACAAATGTTTAACACCCTGTATCTGCAAAAACATCCACTTTTGGACTGAGGTAAGTTGGGTTAGACCCCTATATTTTAGTCTCAGGAATTTATGGTAGCCTTTTTTGCACCTTATACAGATAATTTTTTTATTGCAAACACCCGTCAAGTGCAAAACATTTATTTTTTTTTTACTATTATATCAGTATTAAAGTGTTAATAAAATCTATTTTAGAAAGTAATTAAGTACTATTCTAATTTTTTAAGTCAAAATCTTTAATAATTTTATATCGTTTAGAGGAAATTTAAGAAAGCGCAATTGGCGGGTTTCTGAAATAAACGATTTAAATAAACATGCAAAAAATGGTAAACTAAAAAAACAGTATATTTTTTCTTAATAAATAATAAACCTATAAATTTATTTTTACGGCCAGTTTTACAATATTTGGTTAACACTAACCATAGGTTTGTTACCATAAAACAACGAAATACCGAAATGTGATTGGTGTTGCCAAAATAGTTAACCCAAAAGTGATTGTAACCATATATTGTGAAACTGGTCATTAAAGTTGCAGTTATTTAAAAAGAAGTGTTTATTAGTTATCTAAAATTATTGATACTTGAACATGGAAACCAAGAGTAAATTAATAAAATACGTCACTTTGAATTACTTAAGGAACTAAAGAAATGCAATCAATTGCAAAAATAATATCAATTATTAATAGTTGAGAGTTAGGAATTAGTTTTAATTGGAATTAATAAAAAAGTTATTAATAATACACTTGAATTCACACCACTTTCGGTTGTTTTTTTTACCAGGGACAGAGTAATTTCGCGCTTTGGCAAATAAAAGTTGATTGACTCATTTATATTTCTTTGTACAGTTCCAAATAATTTTCTAAATATACGAAATTAACTATAAAACTATGTTAAACTTCCTCGTCTCAATAAGCAAATGGCAACAAATCATGTCTACGACTAACAATAAATATAAATTACGATGTTACTTTCATGGATGGTGTCCTGGTAATGGTGACCATAAAAGCGTAAATTTAATAAATCCGTTAAAACGACTAAAATGTTCGTTTGACTCGCAGAAAACCTTTTAAGTAAAATGGTTCTTTGCTGCATTAGTTTAGCATGATTAAAACATTTAGTGCATACTGCAAATAAATAATTTAGTTAAAAGTCAGTTTTATTTAAATGTAGATAAAATAGTTATAGAAACAAAACGTCTCCTACAGTGACGACTCGTTATTTTATCATATGGGAGTATAAAACAACAATATTTAAAAAAGGGTTTTGGAATAATTACACCGGTACACAAAAATAAAAAACGTGATCAGTACTTTTACCAGACCAACTTTTTAAATGTTTTTCAATGCCCTTGAATTCAGGGCATTGAAAAACATATATCCAAAGTCCATTTTGTTTCATCAGATTTGAGTTTTAAGCAAACTACGAAATACCTTAAAAATTGCATAAAATTAAAAAATATAAGTGGGGTTTCTTACATTTACTCAAAGCCTGATGGAGCAAAATGGACTAAAGATTCGAATTCAGGACATCAGAAGATATATTAAAAGGTTGGTGTGGTCAAAATTACTGTTAATTTTTTTATGCCGTTGCACAAGCCGGCAGACACGGAGAAAAATGATCAGAATTTTTGACAATACCAACATTTTTATATGTTTTCTGATGCCCTGAATTCGAATTCGGAAGTCCGTTTGGCTTCATCTGGCTTGAATTTTGAGTAAACTACAAAAATCCTTAAAATCGGTAAAAACCGAAATATATAATAAGTGGTGTTTTTGTTATTCAATACCCAGGCCTCGTGGAGCAAAACGGACTACGGATTTGAATTCCGGGCATTATGTTGCATATCATATTTCTTCTACGGCTGTATATTTTTTTGTGTCTTACTTGTTCAAGAAATAAAAAATGTGTCGAATTAAAAAAAATGTTTTTTTTCGCCGAACGGATGGAATTCTACATATTTCTAATACGTTTTTTTACCTCCGTTTTACTCTCCGTTGTGCCAAAAATAAAATGAAGTAAAAGTAACCGTAGCAACAGCAACATTTGAAAAAAGACAATTAGTTAAATTTTTTCATGGCTACTTGACTTAAAGAAAAACCATTTAAGTTTAATTATGGCACTTTAGAGAGGAATTTTAAAAAATAAATTTGTGACAGCAGAAGTGTCAAAAAAGAACACGTATAGTGTCATTGTATTTAAAATGTAATATTCTATCAAAATAAGATAAAATATACTAGTGCCGCCGTTTAAAATTTAATCAATTAATAAATCAGTTTTAATAGAAAACATGTAAAAATATCAACAAATTTACAAAGATGTCAAATAAATGTAATATATCAAATTTCATTTTTCTATCGTAAAAGTTAAAAAAGTTATAGGGGAAGCCACATATGAGAAACACTTGATAAATCATTTTATTAAAAAAATATATAAAATTGCAGTAATAAATGATTTAATAAGATAACTTTTAATCTTCAGCCTTAGAAATATAATATGAAATTTTACTATTAAGGAATTAGAAGCATGAAACATTTATTATACCTAATAATAGTAGAATATTTATGATTTCAATGAAGCTTTACCTAAAACTTAAAATTTATCAATATCTAATGAGAATACTTACATAAAATGAAACACTTTAATGAAAGTGCAGTTTTCTTAGATGCACCCTAAAAGCTTTGTACGAAAATATAAGTATACTTGGAAAAGGTCTTTCAAACTTAATAAGGGGCGATTCTCTTAAAAGGTAAAATACACTTTTAGACAAAAAACCGGACAAAGAAAATTTTGTTAAATTCGCATTTTGGCCCAAATTTTCGAATACCCTGATTTTATGTCACAATTTTTTACTGGTGTACTGAATTTTAAAGGCTAATTTTTTCTTAACATTTCCTATTTTTATTTATATCAATATGTATATTCTAAAAGGAAACACACATTTTTAAAGAGTTATGCTACCTTAAATGCTAAAAGAAATTCACTTCTTTTGAGGCAAAATATTATTCCAACAGGACCAATGTCTCGCTCACAACGCAAGACAAGTATAGGACTATTTATTTGAAATATTCATCTAAGGATCCAATGACTAGTTTTGACTGCCTCATAGGACTTATAGTCAAGCTCCGTGAAGACTTTTCGATGAAAGTCCTCAATAATAGTTTCGATTTTAATATATTTTTTTTTACTTTTGGTTTTTTTATACTATTAAAATTAAAAACTTTTCAAATTACATTTATATGTATTGTTTAAACAATATACAGTGTGGACGTAAATAGTTTCCCCTGCTAACTTTTGTACCCTTTATTTGTTCTTTATAAAATTTGGGCATGACTAATGGGAGGATATAAACCACTTTTCAAGGTAAAAATTATACTTGCAACAATTAAGATGGCGGACGGGCGCCATCTTTCGAAAAAAAAATAAATGGAAAGGGGTTTTAGGGCATATCATTTTAAAGCTTCTGACGAATATTTAATAACAATAAAATATAAAGTCAGTATCTCTACCTATTACAAAGTGGCAGTACCTACTTCCTAAATTACCTATGTAAATTTCTGATTTGGTTGGCTAGATTTCTGAAACTATTATAAAAGTATGTAGATGTACTTACTATGGTATTTTCTGAAAGCTCTATTAAAGATCTTTTAAATGGTGATTATATATATAGGGTGCTTCAAAAAAATTAGTACTTTTGTCCTTCACTGTATATTATTGTCAGTATCACCACTGAAGAGATAAATTAAAAGAGCTTTTGAAATGCTACATTATGTACATCCAACTTTATAGGTTTCGAAAATATGGTCATCCAAATCGGGTATTTAGGTGATTTTTCAAGTAACGTTTTGTAGTAGGTAAAGGTATATTTAATCACCATTAAAAAAAATTTAAAAGAGCTTTAAGAAAATGCTATAATAATGGTATGGATGGATAGAAATTGGCCATCCAAATCAGAAATTTAGATAATTTTAAAGTACAAACTGCCATTTTGTAATAGGTGAAGATATTGAGTTTATATTTTAGGGTTATAAAGTATTCGTCAGGAGCTTAAAAATGATATGCCTACTTTCATTTAATTTTTTTCTCAAGATGGCGCCCATCTACCATCTTAATTATCGCAACTATCATTTTTACATCAAAATGTAGTTTATATCCTTCCATTAGTCTTACACAAATTTAATAAAGAATTTAAGGGTACAAAATTTGGCAGGGGGTTGAGACCTATTTACGTGCACACTGTATATGTTATTTATACAGGGTGTGCAAAAATTCTCCTGACAAACTGTGTGAGTATAAGTGATTCTTTATCAAAAAATAAGAACAAAACTTTATATGAACATATGTCCTAAAAGTCCTACTTTCGGAACTAAAGGGTATTTAATTAATTAATTTGTTAAAAAATATCTTTTTTTTTATCACAACTTTTGATACCAGTTCAGATTTTTAAGCATCAAAAAAATTTTTTTAACCCATAAAAAGTAATAGTTTTTACCAGTGTCGTCCGTGAGGTATATTATTGTTTAAGCAATAAAAATGATTAATTTCCCGCTCTGGAAAGTTTTTGATTTTTTTTTCCTAGCTGTCGAAATATAAAGATTTCTTTTTCGTATATTATTACGACAGTAGCAAATTTTTTATTCGTTTTTTTTTATATTACTAGCCCAGCCCCGGTAAAAGTAGATGCCGATTTCACAAAATAATATTTTTTAGTACGGTATTAACGGTGGGATTATATCTTACCGTCAAAGAATAAAGTTCTTCTTATAAGAGACTCTTGGTTTCTATGTTATTCACTATGGACTCGGTAGAGCAACTTTAATAAGTCTTGTGAGGCAAGAAAATAAGTCAATGGAGAGGGTCCGGGTGAATGACATAAAAAGCAGGATTATTACTCTTAACTGTAGAAAAAGGAAGATTTTCTTTTTGTCCCTTAAAGTTATGTTTAAGAAATTTATCTTTTCATTAATTTCTTACTTAAACTTAAATGCTAAAATGCAAGATAACACAGCCAAACAAAAAAAATTCTAGCTCTGAGAGACAGAGTCGCTGAATCCGAATTTGGGGTCGGTTTGACCCCATCAGGTCACGGTCAAGGTCAAATCATCAAAACCCATAAAAAATAGAAAACAAATCAGTATTTTTATGTTTTTGGAGTCACCGAGTCCGAGTCCGGTGTCAATTTAACCCCATCAGGTCATGGTCAAGGTCAAATAATCAAAGGTTACCGAAAATAGACCGTAATCGTGGTATCTTTATGTTGTTAGAATCCGAAGTCAAATCGACCTCTTGATCCCACTAGGTCATAGGTCAAATCATTAAAATTTGTCAAAAAACAGACCATAATCATGGTATCTTTATGTTTTTGAGGTCGCTGAATCCGAATCCGTAGTTTAAATTGACCTTATCACGTTGAGATTAAGGTCAAATCATCAGAAGTTATCGAAAATAGACCACAATCATGATATCTTGGGGTTTTTGGGTTGCTGATCTTAAAATGACCTTGACCATAACCTGATGGGGTCAACTGACCCCTGATTCGAATTCAGCGAATCCAAAAACATGAAGAGACCACGATTGTTGTCTATTTTGGATAAATTTTGATTATTTGACCTTTAAATGACCTTGACCATGACCTGATGAGGCCAAACTGACCTTAGATTCAAATTTAGCGACCCAAAAAACATAAAGATACCATGGTCTGTCTTCTAGAGCTGAAACTTTTTTGTGTGTCTGTGTAATTTTTATTTCAGAGAATGCCCCTAATGCTATAACCAACGCAAATGATGAGTGCACATTCTTGCATCTTATATGTTTGCTCTAATACCCTTTGTTTAAGGCCTGAAGCGCAAATTTTATTGTAATTAAACTTAGAAACTTGAAGGCTTTGGATTATAATTACCGCGAGAATATGGGTTTCCCCTTTGGAATAATATGTAGCGATGAAAAGTTTTCGGAAGCAGATATTGTAGCTTTATTGCTTTTTGGAAATACGATGTTCATCTTTGAACTTTTTGGTATTAAAATTAGGGTAATTAGTTTTGCGAGGAGCTTAGAATATTTTTCTATATTAAATTACCCCATATGGATAGTAATCTTATTAATCTTATATGTTTATCTAAAGGTATATTTTTAGGGTATAAATATAAAGATTAGCTTTTAATTTTATCACTACAGTTTTACATATTATTATTTTTCTTAGTCCCATACAAAAATAAATTATATCCCACCATTCGTTAATCGTACAGCAAAACTATATAAAGGGTTTTTTTATTAAAACCCTCTACGAAAACGTTTTCTTTTACTTTTTAAAATATCTAATCATTAAAAAGATATTGAAGGTCAAAGCTAAAGAGCTTAAGGAAAAAAATGTTTTTTTTTTCTTGTTTCAAATTTTGTAACTTACTAAAAAAGATTATGGATAATTAAGTTTTCATTATTTTCAGTGGCGGCAAGTACGTGGGTGCACGGGGGCCAATGCACCCAAAGAGGTAAAAGTGAAAGTATTGTGTGGATGTGGTGTGGACCTTTTTGCAATTTAGGTTTTTTATGAGAAAAAAATAGAATACGGGTGTTTTTGTTAAGTTTGTTTAGAGTACGTAGGAATAGATTGTGATCGTGATGACCTGTTTTTTTGGTCATCAAAAAATTTTTGGCACCTGCACCCTTATGAAAACTCAAAACTTGCCGAGCCTGATTATTTCTATCAAAACCTAAACGTTTTTCCAAAAGGTCTCTCACATTTTAAGTAAGTTAAAAATTTAAAACAAAAAATATTTTTTTAATTCCTTAATCTTTAACCTTCAATATCTTTTTAATAGTTAGATTTATGAAAAGTATAAAGGACCTTTTTGTATAGTAATTAATTTTTATTAGAAATATAAAAACTCTATTGTCAATAATTTCCAGTAACTTACAAAATTCAAAACAATTAAATCATTTTTCTAAAATTATTTATTTTTTTCCTTGAATATCTTTAAAATGGTTAAATTTATCAAAGAAAAAAAGAAGGCTTTTTCGTATACTGTACACATTTATATAAAAAACTTGTTTAGATTTTTGCTGTATAATTAAAGAATGATAAGTTATGATTTTTTTGTATAAGGCTAAGAAAAATATGCATGCACACCTTTATTACTTTTGACAGTGCACATGTTGTATTGTTAGTTCTGGTTAGGACATACCTGAAAAAAAATATATTTTTGTTCCAAGGGCGTTAAATAGCACTTTTGGGCTCGCAGCTGAAAGTTATTTCCCAAGCTACGCGAGGACAATAATCAGCTAAGGTCGTAAAAGTGCTTAACGCCAAAGGTGCAAACAATATTTTTGGTACAGGGTTGGTCCGTATATTTAGACAGCGCCTATCGCGTTTACTATACAAGGTAGAAGGAAACTTTAAATACAAAAGTTTTTAAAAATTACCCAAACGGTCAAAAAACATATTTTTTTTTTAGAGTGAGCCAAAAATATGTGAAGACAATTTTTTTATGGAATACCCTGTATGTTATGCCACCATTAAAAGGGTCATTTAAAAGACTTTACAAAAATACCATATTTGATATATCTATCATTAATAGTCTGGGAAATATGGCCATTTAAATATTGCCATAGGTAGGATAAAGCTGTATTTATGATTAACGTTTCTGTTTCCGTTTTCCGTTTAACTTTTTAGTTAGGAGATGAAACAACAACTTTCCATTTGCCAATTTATATTTTCTGTTTGGTCTTTCCATATCCCTTATCAAAAATCCAAACGTCAAGTGGCAAACGGAAACAGAAACGTTAATAATTAAATTCAGATTAATGGAATTTATAACTACCATTTTTCAGATTTAGGTGATCATATCTCGAGAACTACTAAAGATAGATATATCAAATTTAAAGCCTTTTAAATGGCCTTTTTAATGGTGGCATAATATATAGGACATTTCATAAAAAAAATAAAACAAAATCCACAGACTTTTGGCTCTCTGTATCTGCAAAAATTATATTTTCTTGACGGCTTGGATAATTTTCTAAAATTTTTTTATTTAAAGTTTCTTTCTACCTTGTATTAAAAAACGAGACAGGCGCTGTCTAAATATACGGACCGACCCTGTACAACTGAAATTAATGACCAAGCATTCTCTGTACTTATTTTTTCTTTGTTTTTGTTGTATATAGAATGATTTAATGGTCTTTTTGTTGGGTATACGCCAAAAGTCTATCTTGAAATAATGGGATCGCTTTGGTCCTAGTCCCGGGGTATAGCGACTGACCCTGTTCAACCCTATTGATCCCTATGAACCAGCTGGACTCCTGAAACAAAATAAAAAACAGACCCCAACAAATCTAATTAAAAAACTTTGCGGTTCCATTCTTTCTAGATATACCTTTGGCGTGTACCCAACAAAAAGGACCATTAAATAAATAAATTCGCCTACCAATATAGGGCATATCTTCAAGTGTATAGTTTGATATTATTTACCAAAGAGAATCGGCAGGAGAAACTTTACTAGTTTTTATGTTTCAAATTGTAATCATAGAGTACTTTTTACCCTAAGATAAGATAAATTACTTGTTGTTTTATCCAAAAAATGAGGCATTTCTAAATTTAATTATGGTTTTATAAATTTATAAATGCGGGCGTTTTTGACATTTTTTTGTCCCAGAGCGTAAATGTGCAATTTTACGCCCTCAAACGAGAGCTTAAAAATTGTATCTATTTTACGCCCTGTGGTACAAAAATTTTATACGTCTTTAAAATATTTGTGGTTCATTTTGAAATACCCTTTATATGTTATGCTATTCTCCGCGTAATCACCTAATTTTAATTATTTCCTGTTTCACAAAGTTTACCTAGTGTATTTACCAATGCACCTTACTTTTCCTTAATTACCCTAATTCTAAGCGCAGCAGGAATAGTTATGTCTAACAAACGTTCTTATAATAACACACTTTCCTGCTAATATGCCTGAGATGTTTTACAATCGACAAAGTGATGAAAAGCATTGCGCAAAACATCTCTGTTCGCTTATAACATCCTTATTTTGTTTTTGTAAGATAAAATTTGCTTTTGTTTTAGGTTAGGGCCAGTTTTTATAAAAAAACATATTTATGAACGTGGATGTTTAAAAAATATATTGCATAATAATTAGGTGATTATTTTAGGTGCTATAAAGACACTAAGAAACTGTTTTTGGTAAATTAGCAACCATTTTATTGAGTAAGAAATATCTACATATTTAAAACGTGAAGCCAAAATTTTCAGCAAGTTTGTAAGGGTGTTTTACTGCATTAATTTACATAACCTTCATCCTTTAGATCACATAACACTAACT